>JAGDQP010000478.1:2635-29790 GCA_022664845.1 Lepisma saccharinum | reverse complement strand
ATCATCATCATCATCATATTCAGCCGTTTTCTATCCACTGCTGGATGAAGGCCTCCCCCTTTTCTTTCCACATATCTCGGTCTGCTGATATCCTCATCCATGTAGCTCCTGAAAAACGCTTGATTTCATCTACCCATCTTACATTTGGACGTCGTCTCGGTCGTTTCTTTTCTCTAGGAATCCACTGTAGTACATTTGTCGTCCACCTTCCATCTGTTCGTCTAGCTATGTGACCGGCCCATCTCCACTTCATCTTCTTCGCAGTCTTGATTACATCCTCTACCTTTGTTTGTGCGCGAATCCATTCATTTCTCTTCCTGTCCCTCCTGGTTATTCCTAGCATGCACCTCTCCATTGCTCTTTGTGTGACTCTCAATCTTTGAGTCGGTTGCAATATATATATATATATATCGTCGGAACTGTGGCAAACTATGAATTTTTGAGGAAGGCCAAAAAACCGGTTTCTATACTACAGTCTGGAATACAATTTAGGTACTGAAAAGTTGCTATATCTCAAAAAGTAGGAGTCATTTCCATATTCAATTTTTCTACAGTATGCAGAGTACACAGAACTATAAATTGGTAGAAAAACATGAAAAGTTGAAAAATACCACATAGGGGGTATTGCAGTTTCGACGACGAAGTTTCCTGTTGAAATTCGTGCGTTATATTTTATCCCCCCTGGAAAAGTTTAATTCGCACACTGTCTCCCAATCAAGTCGATGTAGGGCATCCTTGCCCACCCACGCCACATGGTCCTGCCATTGTAGACAAAGGGACAGTACACCCCTGCGATTCATCAATGCTTGTTACTTCAGCTGCAGAGCACATGTTTTAACTGCTGCAAGTAAAGGCCCGCAGAGATGGTTTGGCTCGGTTGTAGCAGTTCGTAGTGCACTACTTCGTGTATAGTCCACGAGATACAGAGCATGATCTTACGTGGCTGTAGAGGTCGTCTTGTGGTCGAGGCATAGGGCCCCAAGGTAACAACCAATGACACGCTTGGAATTCTTATACGGGACCCACGTTTCGTCACTGGTGAACATTCTATCGAATTTGAGTGTCTTGCGGTGCCGAGATAGCAACGGCAAACAGGCTGTGACTCGTTGGTCTTTGTTAGTTTCCGGCAGTGAGTGGGGTACCCACTTGCTCAACTCCTCCCCTACACGATGTAGATGAAGTTTGTGTCATGAGAGACCTGGAAGCATTTGGAAAGCTCATAACCTGTTCTATGGCCACCTTCACGGCCCAGGGCCTATGGGGTCCAGTGCGGGGTTCATCTCAAAGAGACAAATCCCCCTGACCTGCATTTCTGGAACCAATGCCTGGCGGGCGGTACGTTAATTCGCAGCATTATCACCAAAGCTTTGACGTATTCGGCGACCTGATTCAGCTGCGGACAAGCCCACCTTAAAATCATAAAGCAGACAACTCCGAAAAAACTGCTTCAACACCTTCATTTATTTATCTTTGCCACTTATTGAGCTAATACTGCTGTGAGTGCGCAACGCGCCTGTCTTGGTCAGGGCCAATGTTCTCACTCCCACTCTGATCGCTTTTTCAGCACGTAAGACATTTATTTCCGTATCAGTGATCACGTCTTCCCTTCCGAGAACTTTTTTTGTTACCTGTATTATTTTTTATTCTTCTAGTACCTATTTACATTCAATTTCTTGTTTTGCTTTGAGAAACTTCGTCTATATTAGTCGATCAGTAGTAATATGTCGATTGGGGGCCAATGCCCCATTTCCCCACTTCGCTACACCCCTGTTTCCCCGTAAAAACGGCCGGTTCTAGGGCATACAGTGTTACGTGTGATGAGACGTGAGTTCTGTACCGAAACGTAAGGCATTGAAGGACTGTGTGTCCTTTCTGAACTGCCTCCATCGACGTTCAAACCAGAACTTCATCACAAGACGGTGATGTTAAATATGTGGAATGTCAAAGTCATAATTCATTTAGAAGTCCTGGAACCTAACCAAATAATTCATATCACCTTCTACTATCAACATTTAAACAAACTGCGAGCACCATTGCAATCGGAGAGGTCAATCGCCGAGGAGTAATGATCCACCATGGTAACGCCAGGTACTGCCATATACTGCTCTCATAACCAATCAAGAACTGATGGAATTTGTATGGGAGGTTTTACCACACCCGCCGTATTCTCCTGACTTGGCCTCTACAGACTACCACCTGCTTCCCGCTTTACAGAATTCCTCTAGGAAAAAATTTAATGGTGTGAAAATACTTCTTCGACTCCAAACCTCAGTAATTTTATCGACGTTAGGTTCATCTCCTACCAGAAAGAAGGCAAGAGGTAATGGATTGCGGTGGAAATTATGCACAGTCCTAGGTTAGCTCCATTTTGTGTTGTTCGCACTTTTTTTGACATCCACTTTGAATGAAAATGTGAACCTACACTTAATAAATTGTCGGGATATGCTACGAATATCCCTATGTGCGTATTGTAATATCTTAGGGTGCCCATGCCATATACAGTATGACTGCTATATGGCCATTGCCCATGCCTCATACCCCATTCAAAGTGAATAGAATCGCTCATACATCAACGACACACATTACGACCCTCAAAACGAACCCGGTCGTTCAGCACACCTGTATACATGCCTCAGCCAGCGATATGAGTGTAGTGTTATTGAACGACGAGTGATCGTATCGACAAGTTCGATCACTCCATCTGAGAGATATCAGCCAAGTTACAGATATCCCCTGCAATAGTGGATAATGTGGTGGTGAAATTGACACTTAAAGGAGTTATGAGACACCCACCTAAACACGGTAAGCCGAGGAAGCTCGGATGTGTCATGAAGTCAACCAACCTTCGTGGTCCAGGTTGTAACGCCGGGAACTTCGGATCGGCGAAGGGTAGGTACGCAGATTCGAAGCCCGAGGACAATTATCCTAACTGAGGTTTTCCGGGTTTCCCCTTAACCTGATTTAGTTGAAGTCAGGTTAGATAATTTTATGATTAATATAATTACGTGCAAAAAATCGTACTCTGATGATTAATATTATTACGTGCAAAAAATCGTACTCTGGCCCAGGACTCTTCTGTTTCGCCTACTTTCGGCTGGCGGCCATGTTGTTTCCAATGTACTTTTCCTAGTCGCATGTATCTCACTCACATAGCGCTTTCCAGTGACCTCTTTCTAAGATCGATGCCGTGAAAAATTCAATGAATATATGAAGATAGGTAGTGGAGGGGACAATTAATCTCGATCGTCAGCTTCCATTCTAAACCAATATGGAACAAATTTTGCTAAGTCAGTGTTTTTACGCTTGTTACGATATGCAAGATTGAATATTTAGAGACTATGTAAATTTAAAAATATGGAATAAAATAAATATACTTACTGGTCTGGAGCTCCAGAACTTCGATGTAATTCCTCACCACAACAGTGATTGCTTGTTCGACATTTCTTACATACAAGTCAGGATCACGTGACATTCCACTTAAATTTGCCCTTCGAGGGTCAAATACGTCAAATATTCCCATCTGGAGAACAAAGAAATTAAAGTGTTATTTTTCTTTACATAAAGTTCATAGTTTTTATTATATTTCGTTACAATTTTTAAACAAGAAATGTAATACTGTATAATGGAGAGTAAATTCGATAATTTAATACTGGAAAATTATTTCGTGAGATGTATAATAGAAATTACTTATTTTATGTTCTGTAAATATATTCTTCAATCAGAGATAAATAATTATAATTCCCACCTTTGTTCCACATCTCATTTTGATTTGTCCTAATTGATCTGGTGAGCTGCTAAGGTCGGGACCTACAGTTTTGAATCAAGTGGACTCCGAACCAATCCGTTCAAGAATCACTTCTCATCCAGAAACTTCCGACAAGAAGTTTTCAATGATTGAATGATCAGTTTAAACGACTCAACGTATATTTTACATAGATATATATTTGTTTATGTTACGCACCATCACTCCGACATTCATAGTTGCCTTCTCAAAATGTCGAAACACATGATTATCGGAGGGAGCAAGATTCGAGTTGTAGAGGGGATGCTATAAAATCACAAATTGCAGCACTGTTGAAGTTTGCATACGCGTATCTTGTGTTTGATCCTCGTGCTCACAACTTTGTCAAATTTGAGAAACTGTGATGTGGCGATGGTATGGGTGGAATTTCCAAACAAACACGCCTATTCTCCCAAGTAATAATGTCAGCGCGATCCACCTCCTCACCGGTGACGGCCGGACCGGTTCCTAATCATTGAACAGACTCGTATATATTTCATCAATACAGCTATCTCCATATTGTTGCAACGTCCTTCGATTAATTTTGGGAGAATTCAAACCCTCCGATCGCAAAAATCTAAAGATTAGTCGCTGCTTCTTTATAATGTAAACAGCTAAGGCCTCCGTCATGCTGCCCTTCCGAACACCTTTCGTAAGAATATGTCTTCCTTTGCCGGAGTTTAAAGTTCATGGAGAATCCGCGTATAGATTTGCTGTTACTTTTTGAAACACCCTCGTAAAACATGTTTGTAATGATGAAAGAGGAAATGTTTTATTCTTCTCCTACACTGCAAAAATGTACCGTACAATAATTTGGTTATCCGTGAATTGCGCTCGTTATCAGCAATCAGAAATTCTTTTACAATTTAATTTCGATTCACTTCAACGTGTTGTTTATAAAGCTTATTTTTATAATGGTGCACCTTATATTCTGAGGCCACGTCTATCTATTAAGTGATTCAAATGAACAATGGGGAGTGGCGACTTAATGGTAGAGCGCTCACCTCTGTTGCTAGGGGTCGTCAGTTCGATCTGTGCTTGTTCCATGTGGCCTTTGTGGTGAACAAACACCGTGTGTGTGGGTTTTCTCGGGGTTCTCCCGTTTCCTTCCACGTTCTTTATTCCACGAATTCCTGAGTCAAAGTTGCCTATTTTTACACACTTTTCTTTAGTTCACAACGGTTCGTGGTGTTCTCAAATGATGCAACGTTAATTTAACTCATTTCCCGACGTCATACAATGATGAAATTTTGCACAGTGACGTAAGTTGGGCGACAACACAATATTCCATTGCTACTTTCATATATTTCTATATATTTATATATATTAAAGGCATATTTTAATATATTTATTTAATATGGACTTCTTTTTCCTAAAATAAATACTAGCCTGCAACGAACTTCTGTTTGACTTGTTGCAGAACATTTTAGGATTTGGGTCACAAAACAGCTTGAGAAAACGTATTCGAACATCGAAATAACTCGAAAAAAAAAAACCTTTAAAGATATATTTTTGTTAAAGATTTCGTACTCAAAGTAAAAAAAAATTTGTTTATGCATGACTAAAAAGAAAAGCATGGGCGCGCCAATTCAAGAATTTATAAAATGAATGTATATGAGAGCGCGCCCCATGCTTTTCTTTTTAGTCATGCATAAACATTTTTTTTTCATTTTTAGGACGAATTTATTAAGAAAAGTATGTATTTTAAAAAGTTCTTTTATTATTATTTTTAAAAATTAAATTTAAAAATATTCAAATTCAAATGAAGTTTGAATTTATATTTTTTGGTGTGCTCAAACATTTGAACTATGCAGTAATATAAAGTGGCAGAAAACCATACCATAAACCACTACAAGATCTCAGTCAAACCACACACCATATCTGAAAAGCAGGAGTTTTTAACGCGGTAAGTCTTCCCATCACAGATTGGAAGGCACTTTGCCGTAACTTTGCATCAAAATTACTACAAGACTAATTGTCTATCTTGAACATGATCATGCTTTCCGGATGTCTTATAGGAGGTCGTCAACTTAATGAACTCCATTACGGTAGTGTTGTATGGGAACTGAATTCCAACGCAGTGTGGTACGTAGAATTTAAACTTGTTCTAAATTATGGAGCAAAGTTAGCTAGAACGAGATATAGACACGGCATTACTACGCATGTCATTACTTGTTATAATCGTGTACAGTACACATTAAATCAAAAGAGCGGAATTTTCACTCTTTTTAGATGGAAAAGCGGGACCGCTCCTTTTCGAGCGGAATTTTCGATCGAAAAAGAGTGGTTTCTAACAAAACATTATCGCGTTGGATGGAAAATGTGCTCTTTCTAGATGGAATTTCGCTCTTTTCGATGTAATTTATTTTTTCACTCTTAAAAGAGAGGCTTTCTATTGAGTCGTCAAAGATGAAAGAGCGATTTCTCATCTTTTTAGAGTGATTTGGTGCTTCAATTTCTCATCGTTTAGGACTGAATTTTCTCATCTTTGTAGATCGGTTTGAATTCCACTCTTTTTAGAGCGATTTGCAATGCATCATGGGCATGGCTACTAGTCAGCATTGGTCTTCGCCATTTGTAAAAGCAAAGGCTATCGAAAGACTAAGCTATACTGTGAAATTTGTAGCGTTATGTATAGTTAAAAATGAGAAAACGTCAGGAGGAAGATATGTACGTACAAGAAATCTTTCAACGTTGTAATCAAGTACCTGACGAGACGAAAGAATCAATTCCGAGGACGCATTCTCGCAGTTGGACCCTTGGCTGAGGGGTTAACGCGTTGGATAGCTGATCGAGCGGTACTGGGTTCAAATCTCCTCCAGGTTTAGCTTTATTTTACTCAGTTTCATTCACAAGTACAGTACTTTTCCTTTTAGTACATATGAATTAATGCTCCCTTTCGCACTTTTGTACATTTTATTGCGTCGTTTTCATGTTCACAAGATGTAAATTGTATCCGAATAGATGGTAATTCATCTATACAAATACAATATCTAGGTTTTCATTGAAATGGACTACCTCAGATTTTCGCTCTTTTTTCGAGCGGAAATTTCTCATCTTTGCTCCGATGAAAATTCGCTCTAAATGATTGCATATCAATTTATTATCAAAATGTAAGAGGGCTTAATACAAAAATCAAGGATTTCTACATGAGTAGTTTGTTATGTGGACTTGATATTGTAGTATTAACAGAAACTTGGTTACATGATGGAATATATAGCCATGAGTTGTTTGATAGTAGTTATAATGTGTATCGTAGAGATAGGTTGGGTAGCACAGGAGGAGGTGTATTGATTGCTATTAAACAAAATTATGTTTCAGGGTTAGTTAATCTACCTGGTAATAATGAGGCTCTATGTATTAAAATACTTGTTCGAAATACAGTGTACTATCTGGTTTCTGTCTATTTTACTCCTTCGTCTAAATTGGACAAATATTTATCATTTTATAATTTATTTGAAACTATAGAGGATTTCAACACCAGAAACATAATAATTGTTGGAGATTTTAATTGGAGATTAATTAGTGATTCTTCCTACAATCACCTAATATTGGTGGACCATGTTATAGAACTTTGTGTAATTTCGTACACCATTATAATTTACAATCAGTAAACGATATCAGGAATGAAAATAATAAAACTCTCGACTTGATTTTGACAAACGTAAAGAATAACATTGAAATTCTTAAAGACGATTATCCTCTTGTTAAGCCAGACATTCATCACCCTGTGTTAAATCTAAATCTGAAAGTGAAGAACCAGCTCACCTATGTTAAAAACGACCATGTTTTGAAATATAACTTTAAAAGAGCTGATTTTCTAAAGTTATATACGATGTTTCGTGACGCAGATTACAGTGCATTGGGTGCTTTTAATCATGTGGAATGTGCAACTGGCTATTTTTATCAGATTGTAGATTTCGTATTCAAAGAAAATGTTCCTCAAGTGAAATCGCATATAAGAAAAAAAATACCCATATTGGTTTACTAATGAAATAATAAGGACTATAAAACTTAAATATTCTTATAGGAAAAGGATGAAGAATTCAGAGTACAAGAAGTTAATGTTTTGTGAGCTTCGAAAGAAATTAAAGAATATGATAAGAAAAGCTTATAATAATTATATCAAAGAAATTGAGGAAAATATTAAATATGATCTTTATGGAATTTAGTACAAAATAAGAGAGATAAAATAAAAAATAGTATCAGCATAAGAAACACAATAACAAAGTATTAGATACGGGCTCAGATATTGCCAACGGATTTGCAACATTTTTTAAATCTGTCTATGAAAGCTCGTCAAATAGTCACGGTATCTGGAGATCCTGACATTGAAAATGTAAATACGTTGCCTCTAAATGAAGTATCGTTTAAAGAATATAGAGATGCGATTAAAAAATTGAAACCGAAAAAATCTAGTGGACCTGACGAGATACCTCCTCTATATATACTGAAGGCCTGTTCTGAAGTTCTCATAGAACCATTGTGTACTATTTATAATTTAATAATAAGAACGAAAACTTTTCCTGATATATGGAAGACAACACGGGTCTCTCCAGCATTCAAAGGTGGTGACAACGGAAACATTGAAAATTATAGACCAGTGGCAATTCTATGTGCACCTGCCAGGGCATTTGAACAAATTTTATACAATCGTATACTGACTCATGTTAAAAGTTACATTACTGAAAATCAACATGGATTTTTTCCATCTAGGTCCACAATAACTAACTTAGTAAATTACATACAATATATACAGATGCTTATCAGAATAATGGAAACACCTGTAGTTGGCAACACGTCAGATGTATGGGTTGGCAGTGGTGTCGTGGCGACCGCAGCGCCGGACTGCTGGTGGTGGTGTGTTAGGTCGGTCTCCATACTACGTCAGGCGTCGTGGAACAGGAGTGTGCAGTGGCTGCAGCAGACGGAGGTAGTGTAAAATGGGAGACCTCTCAGAGTTTCAAAGAGGGCAAATTGTTGGTGCGCGGTTATGTGGAGTGAGTGTGACGGCAGTGGCTAGTGTGTTAGGTGTGTCGCCAGGGACAGTGTCGAAGGTGATGACGGCGTACACAACACACGGGAAAACCACATCGGGGAAGCGGAACAGTGGGCGGAAGAAAAGCATCAGTGACAGGGCACGCCGGGTATTAAAGCGCATTTTCACGCGGAACCGTCGTGCCACTGCGGCGCAAGTGACGGAGGAACTCAATCAGCACCTCCCCCAACCTGTTTCGACAATCACAGTCCGCCGCGAATTACATGACATGAACTTACGGGGTCGTGTTGCACGGGCCAAACCTCTCATCAGGGACCAGAACGCTTTAGCACGCCGCAAATGGTGCCGCGACCATGCAACTTGGACCGTTGACGACTGGAAACGTGTGGTATGGTCGGATGAGTCACCATTCACCCTATTCCAAACCACGGGCCGTGTTTATGTGTGGAGAACGCCTAAAGAAGCGTATGATCTGCAGTGTCTCCGCCCAACTGTGAAACATGGCGACGGCACGGTGATACTGTGGGCCGCAATATCATGGTTTTCATTGGGTCCTGTGGTCACACTTCGCGGGCGCATCACTGCCAACGATTATGTCGCAATTTTAGGAGACCACTTGCATCCTATGGTCCGGATGTTGTTCCCGGACAGTGACGCCATATTCCAGGATGATAATGCACCCATTCACACAGCTGGAGTTGTTGCAGCGTGGTTTGAGGAACATCGGGATGAAGTTCAACACCTCCCCTGGTCCGCCCAATCCCCAGATCTCAACATAATTGAACATCTGTGGTCCATCTTGGAAACACGACTCCGGCGACGATTTCCACCTCCATCCTCTCTCACAGAACTGGCCGATGCCCTGCGCGAGGAATGGTGTAATATTCCACTTGCTACCATTCACGACCTCTATGCCTCCATCCCACGTCGCATCAAGGCTGTTCTGAAGGCGAAAGGTGGCCCGACACCATATTAATCTGGTAAGTTGCACTTTCGTTCAGGTGTTTCCATTATTCTGATAAGCATCTGTATATTCTGCATTAAATAATAGATCAACAGTACACTCAATATATTTTTATTTTTCCAAGGCTTTCGACAAGGTTAATCATGCTCTACTGTTGACAAAGTTATCTAAGTTTGGTCTATCATCTCCATTTGTAGCTCTTTTTAAATCATATCTTACTCATCGTAAGCAGTACGTCATGTACAAACAATTTAAGTCAATTGAATATGTAACTAACTCAGGAGTACCTCAGGGATCTAATTTAGGTCCATTATTGTTTCTGTTGTATGTTAATGATCTTCCAAATATAATTAGATTTGCAAATTGTTTAATGTATGCAGATGACATAAAGATATATGCTGAAGTCCAAACTGTTGATGATTGTCAGCACCTCCAGAGAGATATTGATGCCTTATGTAATTGGGCTGAAAAAAATTGTCTTCAGTTCAACAGACAAAAGTGTTGTTATATGATTTTCTCCAAAACGAAAAGCAACTTTCTAGTAGATTATAGAATTGGAAATACATTTATTAACCAAGTACAATCAATTAAAGATTTAGATGCTATTATTGATGAACGCTTAACTTTCAACGACCATATCCAATACGTAATCAATAGTGTTTTCAGGAATTTGGGTTTCCTGAGCAGAAATGCCACTTATTTAAATAATGTCGATTCGCTTAGAATCCTTTTTAATAGTATGGTGAGAAGTAAAATAGATATGGTTCAGTCATATGGTCAACCTCTCATAAATTTCATGTGAAAAAAGTGGAGTCGATTCAGAAACGCTTTTTACGTTTCTTATATCATAAAAAGTATAAACAATCTGCAATTGAAAATGGAATCTCATATAATAACTTACTAGCCGAGTTCAATTATGCTAGCCTTTATAACAGACGTAGAATAAGTGAGCAAATATTTTTATATAAAACAGTTAATGGAAACTTTGATAACAGTCATTTTTTGAGTCTGATTTGTTTTAACATCAAAAGAGCAAATACACGGACAAAGTATCTTTTTTCATACAAAAAGCCAAACACAGAACAATATAAAAATTCACCGCTACTTAGAATGTGTTCCGAATACAATAATTTGTGCAAATGTTCTAGGATAGATTTTGCACTAGCTTTCTCAGTTTTCGAACGTATTTTGAGATCATTTTACAGATTTGATTTTTAATATTCTATTTTAATTTTCAATATGCAACTTTAAAAAACATTTCTATATACTGAGTGATTTGTTCCAAATATTTAGATATTTGCAAATGAGTAAAGTTATGTATATGTAATGGGTATGTGTATATGTATGTATGTGTGAATGTATTTGTATGTATGTGATATGTGTGTATGTATGCATTTACGTGTGACTAATGTGATGTATGTATGTGTGTATTGTTTGATACACGGACGATGTAATATTTATGGAATTTATTGATGATTTTATCTAATATATGAAGGTTGAAACATTTCTTATGTTACTCTTTTCTATGAATTATTTTAAGTCTATTCGTGTATTAGATTAGAGATTTAAGTTTGTATTTTTTGTGTTGCTGTTTTTTTATTCTTATTATTCTTTTTTTTTTTGTCTTTATATTCTTTTCTTTATATATTGTATACTATAACTGTAGCAGTGTAAACCTTCATTAAGTGGAGAATGAATTTCTCTGTAGAAGGTAAATAATAAATAAATAAATAATAAACGAGCGGTCACTCTTTCCGATCAATTTGAGCGGAATCCGCTCTTTTGATTTTAGTGTGTATAAACCTTAAAATGTCTTTATATGACCAGTACGAAAATCCATACCGTTGGACCAACTTATACTTCCATTGCAAGGTCTCTTCATTTTTACTATAGAAGACCGCTGACAAAATGTATCAAAATTTTGAAGCTGAGAGTATCATTAATCAAATTTAACATAGCATCCTGTCATCTTACACAATCCGTAGTACAGTTCAAGGATATATGGTCTAAGACATATCTGCCTAAAGCCCAGTTTGGTAGAAAAAGATAATGGCACATGCGATCAAACAATAAAACAGAAAACCACCAACAAATACACAACACTGTTTAGTAAACGGGGTATTCACCTTTTGAGTAGCGAACATCCTTTCAGCGATTGGTAAATTTATAAATAAGACGGTAAAATATAGTTGGTTTGGTGCTGAAGACTTCTCGCAGTACTTCCATGCCTGGCACTCTGAGGTGCACTCAGCCTCATATCAAATTGAGCACCAGCGTATTCTTGGGCACCTTGGGGAGGTGAAGGCGGTCGAGCGTGGGACTGACCACCGCATCTTACTTCGTACCATAGGTCGAGAATATGTGGAGCGCTACCTCCGCATCCCTCATGCGCCGATCATGGCGAGTGCGTATCACACAGGGAGTAGTAGCTTAGCTAGCTGGCTTGGACTAAAAGAAGTGAAAAATGACTACCCGACTATGGTCTGCATCAGCGAATATTTTCCCACCCAGAAAAGAGAACAGAATCTGAAAGAGATGATGATCCAATGGAACAATGTGTACAAAGCTTGGAGGGAGACATTTTTTTTTTTTAAATCATGGATTCTCGTGGAACTTCATATCCAGTGCTCGAAGTGTGGGGGGCGGGGGGGGGGGGACATCATTGACTTTACATTCAACAGATAATCACAGCCATTAGGTGCAAGTATAACCTTACTTTTCCAGCCCACTTCTCAGGCGTGCCCTTACCTTTTCTAACCCGCTTCGAGCACGGTTCCTATCCCAAAGTTTCGAGAGAGGTGTTCTCTGAAGTGGAGCATTTTTGAATTCCGATTTCCAAGATGGTGACAGCCGAAAGAAAGAAGTTTATTCTGAAACAGTATCTGATTTTGGTAGAATTTCATATTTGGTATTTTCGATGCACACAGACTTTGATTCTGAAGTTGGGAGAGTCGAGTTCACAAATATAAGATGGCGCTAGCCCCAAAAAGTTTGAACTTTAAAATGATCCGATTTTCGTGAAATTTCATATTTAAAGGTTCCGAGGGGCGGTGTAATACAATAGTAGTTAGAGTAGGTTTCGCTGACACCATTGTACATAAGGTATATTCATGATTATCACGTACTCCATATTGGATCTAAGGGTGAGGACATGCAGCAATTGAATCACTAGATTTATTGAAAGAAAATGATTTAGGTTTTTAAGGGCGAGGAATGGTACCGTCTTACGCCACATATTCGCTCTATATATGTTGGTTATCCATGATGATTCCCAGATTCATGTGACATCTGTTCTATTCAGTGATTCCGCCAGACCCCCCTATGGGGATGTCACCCCCCAAATTCTCGAGAGCACCCCAAACTTTAAAAAAAATTATGGTCAAAAATCGATAGACATCGTGCAAAATTTCACTTACACCCCCAATTTTGACTTTACACCCCAACCTTAAAATCCTGGCGTAATCCCTGGTTCTATTCAAGTGTGCTCCAACTGCTATAAAAATTCCAAATAAGAACACAATTACATAACCTGACTGTGAATCATAGCCAGTTGCTCATACCATGGAAGCATATAAAATATGCTGATCCAGGCATATATTTTGTAAGCGACAGTCGGTGGGAGTGGCGCTTTTGTACTTCAATTGTTAGATACAAGTGACGATAGTGTGATTTATTTGTGTGACAGTGACCCCGTGACAGGAATAAGATAAAGTTGTTTGGACCAACGAGTGACAAAAGCTTTAAATGCAAACGAAGAGACCTGCTTACAGCTCCGCCTCTTGTTATGACATGTCATGGATACGTGTACTATGGTCACTTCCTCCCATGAATCGTTTTCAATATGGAACTATCGGTGACAATGTCAGAATCACGTACTGTGATTATTTTTTTTTTTATTCCAACTGTTCCGAAATTGTATTCGGCCTACACGATGGAACTTGTGGAATGTGATACAGTGTCACTGTTCAATTGAACAATATTATTAAAATAATAATTACGAGGGCTATTCGGAAATTAACCTCCAGTGAGATGTAGAGATAAACAAGGGTAACACAAGAATGTCAAGATCTACAAAAGTTAGCTTCATATTTCTGCTACTTCTCCACGAAGTTTCACAAACCTTCATTCACTGTTCTTAATGGAGCACCAGTTTTCGTATTCCCTCCTCAAAGAAAGTTCCCGCCTGAATGGTAAGTCTCACCATGGACATACGTTTTTGCGAAAGCTTTGATACCATTCCTGTACAGAACAAACTCTCATGAACTGATTTCTGTACAGAACACTCATTCTCCGATGAATTTCGGCCACGTCCAGTCCATCAGCTTAAAGCAATCAACTTCCCACTTGGAAGATCTTCAATTTTACTGGCCGTGATGAATGTTGAAGAACTGGACGCGGCCAAAATTCATCGGAGAGTGAGTGTTCTGTACAGAAATCAGTTCATGAGAGTCTGCTGTGTATAGGAATGGTGTCGAAGCTTTCGAGAAGAACGAATTCATGTCCATGATGAAGCTTACCATTTAGGCGGGAACTTTCCTGGAGGAGGGGGTACAAAAACTCGTGCTCCGTTTAGACCCGTGGATGAATGCGAGCCAAACTTCGTGCAGAAGTAGCAGAGGTATTAACGTAACTTTTGTATATCTTCACATTCTTGTGTTACTCTTGTTTATCTCTTTACGTCTCACCGGAGATTGAAACAAAATGGCCCTCATTGCACATAAACGCAGTGGTAACGAGTAAAGAAACTGTATCGGAAAATTTATCACAGATTGACTACAGACCCCGTTTGCCTGGCGAATACCGTCCATTGAGTTCCCAGTGGCAATCATGGAATATGGATGCTATTCTCAGTTTCAACCAAATTTTTTACATTTCCAACAAAATGGACATTTCCGGTAGAATTTTTTTATTGTAATAAAAAATTCTTCTGTTAAAGTAGACTACGGAAAACATTTTCTTCTCTTTCTGTGATGCATTTATGAAGAGTAATGAAGACTTGCTTCAAAACAGTCTCAGCCTTGCGCTTAATCGTGCGCCGCCATGTTATGACGTAATCAGTCTGCCGACTGCTTGTCATTAACATACAGATGGTATTTGATTAGTTATTATTGTTAACAAGAGATAGCAAAAATGGATCGGAACAAATAGTATAAGTGGTGAATAGCGTTTCTGTATGTCTTAACACGTCATTTAGTTCGTTTTATTCATTTAAAATTGATTTTTACTTTTAATACTTCTTTAAGATATTGATATATTTTAGTAGCTTCAACACTAATTTATAGCAGCTCTTTTTTCATTATTAAATCATAAGATAGCTTCTAATAATGCTCTTTAGAACTCTTGTACTTAAAAAGAATTACCTATTTTTTCTGTAAAAAAATGTGGGTTTTTACATTCGACAATTGTATACTTTTTAATGAATGCTACTGAAGCGTTTTTGAAGAACTTAAAAGCACATGAATTAATAGTGCTCGTTAGGTACTGCCATCTGTTAACAATTTATCATAATACTTGTAGCCCGTGAATATATTGAATACTTTTAATATGTCATTTTAAAAAATAATAAAAGCATGTTAGAAACAAAAACGTAAATTGGAACATTTACATTGAAGTTACTCTTGCGTTCCGTGAAGTAAAATAAAACACGATCTTTGATAGGATTCGAACAGCCTTAGGTGAAAGCATAAAAAGTTAAAATTTGCATGCGCCAACCAATTGCGCCAAATTACCAAGACCTCAAGACTGATACAAACCAGCGATAAGAAAAGCACTGCAAGAAAACACTGCCCCCTGTCATTGTTTCGAGCAATTTCTGTTATTAAAAACATGTTTTGGTGTTTTAACTTATTGAAGTGTGTTCTGCAGATTTGTACATTAATTATTTCGTTAAGTGATAATGTGAATGTTCAGTCTCGTTTTTGTTTTTTCGTCTTCAAACTTCTGAATAAGGAACGTAACATAGGGAGAAGCATATAGCTACGGAAATACAGATTGATTACGTCAACCCAATCAGAGGATGATTTTCGTTGTATGACGTAGGAGATTGAATTCTCAGTATTTCATGCTATATTTCTACGTAACGGAAAACCGTAGCGCTGAAATTTCAAAAACATTATATATTATTTAATCTGATGAACACAAACAAATTGTAAAATATATAAGGACGGGGAAAACGGAAATGTCCATTATAAAGATTTTGACTTCAGTATTGAACTCAGCACTCCTGTATATCCTCAAATATGAAATTACACAAAAGGGGACAAGTACACTCGCAGTGTGCACGTTAAAAATACATTTCAGCCTTGTATTGAACTCCTTCCTATATTATCTTTAGAATTCGTTACCCATTTTCAGCCTAGTTTTTAGAATAAAGGCATTCATTTTGACGAAATCTTCCAAGTACACAACTGTTTTTGATTCAGCTCTTCTAGCTTTTAAGATATGTAGTTTCTGATACATAGCTAAGCGAGCAAAAAACGCCATCCGCCATGTTGGAAACAGGGTTGCCACGGAAAAATAAGCGCAGAATATATATTTCAAAAGTGGTTATCATATTCTCAGAGATTTAGGAACTCGAATATAGAGTCATCGGGGGTTAAATCCCCCATTTATATATATATATATATATATATATATATATATATATATTTTTTATGTATATGTATAAAAATCTACAGGAAACAAGAACATACCAAATTCGAGGTACACCTTTTAGTATTTCTGCCTCGACACTAATTATATAGTATTATATACTGTAGGAGATACACTGATGTTTGTAAAGTAAGAGCGATATGGGCATAGTACCCCACCATCGGGGTAAAACGCCCACCGTCGTGGGGTAATATGCTCATGCACACCAACACTATACTAAACAAGGTGGAAGGAAGGTCATAGCAATGGAAATGATGTTGCGATAGAAGCTAGTCATACTACAGGAAATTATATTTCGGTACAAGTCACAGCCTATAAAGCATGACGTTCCTACTACTTCCTTGCCATTGACAGGCTTGGAAAATATTGTATTGTTATATACTGTAGTTGCCGCCGTGACGAGATTTAGGCTTTCTGGTCTCGAAAAGATATTGTCCAGAGAGCGTCTCGTCTCGAAAAGATTTATACTTTGCATTATGAGAGCTCTGTCTCGTCTCGTTTTCTACAGACATTATCTCTGTCTCGTCTCGTGACAGCACTAAAAATTCATATTAACTGAAAATACGAAATGGAAAAGCTTGTTTAGCTTCATTCTAATGGTGAGATGTAAGTTTGTTTTGCACAACACAATACTAATAACATTAAACAGTCTTATGGAAATATTAGACTAACTGAAAATAAAAAAATATGAAAAAATTTGAAATATTCAACTCACTGAAGGAAATGAACTGAATTCACATGTTCCTCCTCTTCTAAGACAGGGACAATTACACAGCTTTAAAGCGTACTACTGTGTTTGCTAGAATCGGAAAACGTAGGGTAAAACGCCCACGGGCCATTAACCCCGACACGTAGTGGGCAAATCACCCCGATGCCAAACACGATAGTTTCGGTTCATTCAACTTCCAGCACTGCATGGCATGGCGTGTACCCGCTATTGCATCAGAACAACAGAACCGTACTTTGTGCAACGCACATTCATTTGATTCGCTAATACAGCAGTGTAATCATTCTGTCTCTCTAAATTTGAAACGTTCAAAAACCATTACAAATAAAAATTATGTAGGTAGCACATTTAAATTAGCCTGCATGTCTTCACTTTCTTCACATAATCTTTTTTGGTGTCACCTTCGTCTTCCATATAATTGCGCCTTCATTCAATCGTATCACTATTGCCACCTCATATTCCCTTCCGTGTTTTTAGGAGGTGTGCATTTTACCCCACTGGGCATTTCACCCCCACTTACTCTACAAAAAATCAGATTTTCTAAAATGCAACCAGTTTGAATTTTGAATTTTATTTATGGCCTTGAGGTATGAATCAGTCAGAAATGTAACCAGTGTTGGATTATTTATCATGGAATGACACAAATAAATAAATAAAGCCTTTATTCGTTCAATTAAGCTTAACTTGAAAACTATAAAGAGTTGCGATGTCTTAAATTCATGAGTGGTTCAGATTTGGCGTTTGAAATCTGCTTTTCTTACCTTTTTTATCTCTCTCTGGAAAGCAAAGCACAATATAAACGATCTTTGGATATAACATGACAGATTTATCAAGCCAATTGTGACAGGAACAGGAATCGAAAAAAAAATATCACAATTCCTTCCAAAGGATTGGAACGTTTTCCCAGAAATTGAAAAGAAAAAAAGCGACAGTCTCCTCCCCTTTCAGTTTCAAACTCTCAGCCCTGCTGCACTGTATTTTTTATTGGCATCCATTGCGTGGGCGATGGCCTTGAGATTAGGACTCACTCGTTCTTTGTAATTTTAAATACCTGTTATTTTAATGCGTCGGTTCATGCACCGTGGCAGCCATATGCTAATTAAAGTGTTGTAGCGAAACATGCTAGAACATTTCAGACGATGTTCTTCCACATGTATAACGCAAACAAAATAAACAGATATGTTTCCCTTCAACATTCGTTATTATGTATGCGGAGGTCAGTGGGCTTTGATGGCTTCACACCAACTACATTATATGAAGATAAATATTTCGGATATGGTAGGCTGGGGCTATTCCGACCATGGGGCTCCATTGATCAGAAGGATAAACAAGCGTAAGTAAGTTTCTGGTATAAAATTAAGGTTGCCCCGATGACAAAGTACAGTAATAAAACTAGCATATGCGGATTAGGTTAATCAAATGGAAAAGGATCTGCCAGCATTAAAACGACCGAATAAGTCATGGTCGCTAAACTTAAATCTGAAACCATTTTCTTGCTACCTATTTTGGTTGAAACGCTAGTTTTCGTTCCAGTCATATGGACAAACCTTGCCCTCGTGGTCTAGGCAGTAACGTCGCGAACTTCGGGTTGGTAACGGGTAGACACACGGGTTCGAACTCTACGGTCGATCATCGTGACTGAGGTTTTCTAAAGTTTTCCTCAATTTCACCAGGTGAATCTACCACCATCAGGCCGGGATGGCATCTTAGGTAGTGCCCTGGCAGCTACATTCCGCATCATCTACTCTACGCTATCCCGGTCTGAGCCAAAGATGCCTAAAGGGCATAAATGAATTAAAACAATCAATCATACGGACAAAATAGAATTAAAGAGAACCAAAGTTAGGAAGGGCAGTCCGATAAAAATAAGTCAGAAACCTCATGCTTTGGGACATTTGCTCTCAATCTTCATTCTTTTGACTGTAATCATGATAGAGGGCCAATGTCGCAAAGCATGACTATTTGACTATTGACTTGGGGTTTCCTTCTGATGGACTGCTACCACTGGAGCTGGAGCCGAACTCAGGTTAAAATTATTGGCACCATCATTTAAAGTGGGATTGCCTACAAAAACTGACTTTGAGGTTTATTAGTTTTTGAATCAGGATTTCGGTCATGAACGTCGCCAGGAAATTTCGTAAGGGGGCAAGAAGAAGAAGAACGAAGTCTCATGTTAGCAATAAAGTAAAGGTTTCCCTTAAAAAGTTTCATGTTACCAATAATGGTTGCCCTCAAGAAGTCTCAGGCTAGCAGTGAAGGTTGTTAATTTTAAACATCGGTTGATTGATATTGTAACTATTACAAAGGCTTCCTTTCTGACTTAGAATTTCGCTTAGTAAATAAGAATGTTACGTTTTTTTGTTTGTTTTTTAAGGAAAAAAGTGGTAATCTTGTTTACCTGTTGAAGTGTTGGTGTAAGAACTACAAATCCTTCGACAATGAAGGTCGGAATCACCACATTGACTCGAGTAGGCCGGAGTAAGCGATACACATCTCTCAGAGGAAATGACATCATGTCTTGAATAAGTTGACGTAAGCCTCTTCTTTCCAAAGGCAACATTAACAATAGCTTGTAACGATCATCCTGGAAGAAACAAAAGCAGAGCAAAAAATGAAAAATGAGAATAAGAAAACGAAGAAATAAAACAAAACAAAAGGAAGAGAGATAATCTAATTCACTTAAAAATAATGAATGCGTATGCTCCTTTGTGTTCAAAGTATTTCCTGTATTTTTTCGTTACCTAGGTAGTATCTCTTTATAGTGGCGCGATAACGAAAAATCGGAATGTGAATAATAATAATAATAATAATAATAATAATAATAATAATAATAATAATAATAATAATAATAATAATAATAATAATAATAATAATAATAATAATAATAATAATGTCATAGACAGGATGTAACAGAAGTTGACCGACGAACATTGCAGGTAAATTTCTGTAGAGCGAATATGAAGCGAAGTCGCATCAACCCTTGACATCTAGTAGCATTGTCAGGTACTAGATAAATAGAATATCGAAATCTGTTTACAACTTGCTACCGTGATTCAGCGGATGCCGACCGATGTAGTCGTGTGATGTGAGCCGTTAGGGCTCATTGTCAAGCCGCTTGCGTTGCTTGCGATTAGGGTGAGTAGCCAATTGAAACACGTGGTGTTTCGTTGTGTAGTTTTATTACATGTTGTAACACGTGTTTCAATTGACTATTCACCCAAATCGCAAGCAACGCAAGCGGACTTGAAACTAAGCCCTTAGGCCAGCGACTGCAAAGTTGTGAGTTCGAATCCGCCTTGGGTATGGATGCTTGTGTGTGCTTTCTACTTCTTTCCAAGGGGCAAAAGATACAGAGGAAATCAAAGAATGGCATCAAGTGTTCAGTAAAATATTTTTTTTTAAAGAAAGTGGATACAGCATGGCCTTGTTGGTTGGGGAGAACGAGGTTTGGTTTCCCGTGGGGTGTAGTGTAGAGGTTTTTTTTTCCAAAGAACATTTCTATATGCTCATAATTATTTATTATAAATATATGTTTTCTTGCACTTTTTTTTTGGGGGGGGGGAGTTTTCAACATTTTAATGCATTAGAAACTCCTGTTTTTTTCAGACTCACAAGTTAGCGTCAGCGAGTTATATCAGGTTAAATTGTGTAATATTTATTATTATTACGACCAGAGATTCCGCCACACTTTCAGTTCGGGGAGGGCTCTAAAGTAAAAATTGGAAGGGTGTAAGTGGAGTTTTGTACGGTTTATTTCGATTTCTTTTTACCGTGAAGTTTTTTTTATAACTTGGGGTGTGCTCGACAATTTTGGGGTAACACCCCCACGGGGTGGGGGTCTGGCAGAATCATTGATTACGACAAACATCGAACTCAGCCACCGGAGGCTTTATTAGTTAACATAATCATGCTACTTCCCGTTAACATATTCCAATCGCCATCATGACCAATGTAACAACATATGGTTATCTAATTCAATTGAATTGTATTGTATTTATGGCCTTTAGGCATTTTTTGGATCAGGCTGGGATACCATAGGGAAGAGAAATGTGTAAAAGAAGTTGAACAGAGCCTACCCCAGTAGCAGATACACGTTGGCCGTTCATGAAACAAATATCGCCCTACGTCATTAATGTGGTGGGGCGGGAGAGCAGCCCGCTTGAGCCCACGTCGATCGATGTGGGACCGACATCGACTATAGGTATCACTAATTTACCTATTTTCTAAAACTACAGAAAGTATTGTGCAAAGAATAAATCGATTTTTTACAAAACTTTATGTTCACAGTGAATAAATTTAAATTAAAAAATAGAGCACTCGCCATGAAACTATATCGATCCATGTAGTTAACCGATATCTATATTGATCAATGTCGATCCATATGGGCAAACCGGTGTTTATTCAAGCGACGCTATATCCCCCTGGAGATAAAATATAAAAGTTCATGTTGTAGTCAACATGCGGCCAGCTTTGTTTGCTGACAAAGGAGTTGTTCATGGAAGAATGTTAAAGTGCAGAAATAACCTGCTCTTCCTCGGAGGGACATAGACAAATAAAGTGTTAAAGTTGATTGAGTTTCTTTGATCACTGTAAGTACATAGAAAAACCAACGAGATTTATAGGAATATTTATTACGCTGGTTATCGTACACCGCCAGAACCGGGGGCCATTTTACACTTTTGTTTCGTTTGTACCGTAGAGTGTAGCGTATTTTCTCGAGGCCTTGAGGTGGTTCCCTTTAGTAGGAGGATAAGTTAGCCTACATTTGTTTTCCATCATTTCTTTCAATTGAAGCTGTTTCATTGTAATCATGACCATTGTACTCTTTAAGTTCTTGGCAAAGTTAAGAGCGGAAGACACGTGAAGTGATTACAATGGAGCGGAGCTACAAATTTTAGCATGAACGCAACATCGAAAATAACATTGTTTTACAAACTAGCAGTGGTCGACAAATTTTGCAATCCGTTAGCAGAGCGAAGATGTAATTTTAGCTACAAAAAAATAGTATTCTTTACATAAACGGTATGTCGATACCCAATATTGAGCAATGTCAATGATTGATGTCAAATAATGTCGATGCCCGATGTCAATCTATATCGCTGACCGATTGGCCAAGACGTTTGCCATCCAATATGGAGCCCGCGTCGTTGAATGATATCAATCGATGTCGTAAAATCCAATATGCCCCTATCGGCCAACGTGGATGTGCTACTTGGGTAGTTTGCAGACATCGCCCCAACCTTAAGACACTATTACACTATCGAGTTTGCTGATCAGCTTCCTTGACTAGCAAGTTCGTCAGTGTACCCAAGTGGCACATCCACGTCGGCCGATATGGGCATATTGGATTTTACGACATCGATTGATATCATTCAACGACATGGGCTCCATCTTGATGGCAAACATCTTTGCCAATATCGGTCAAGGATATCGTTCGACATCGGACATTGACATCGGTCATCGACATTGCTCAATATCAGGTATCGACATCACTCAATATCAGTCATTGACATTGTGAACATAATGTAATTCTGACTACTTTTACTATTTTTTAAAAGGAATCCCGCTTTTCATATAGCACCACCAACATAGACAAACCAACAAGAAATTGTAAAATACGTTAGAAACTGCAGAACGAAGTTAGTACTTATGTAAAGAATACTCTTTTTCTGTAGCTAAAATTACATCATTTCGCTGTGCTAATGGATTGTACAATTTGTCGATCACTGCTAGTTTGTAAAATAATATTATTTTCGATGTTGCGTTCATGCTAAAATTTGTAGCTCCGCTCCATTGTAATCACTTCACGTGTTTTCCGCTCTTAACTTTGCCAAGAACTTAAAGAGTACAATGGACATGATTACAATGAAACAGCTTCAATTGAAGGAACTCATGTAAAACAAATGTAAATAAATTTAACTTACTGAAGGGAACCTCTCTTAACAACCACATGGCCGCGAGGAAATACGCTACTTGTTATCGTACAAACGAAACAAAAGTTTAAATTGTCTCCCGGTTCTGGCAGTGTACGATAACCTGCACAATAAATATTACTATAACTCTTATTGGTTTGTCTATGTACTTACAGTGATCAAAGTATCCTTGGGAAAAACATGATCAACTCTAACTTTATTTGTTTATGTCCTTTCCTTGGAAGGGCGTTATTTCTGTATTTTAAGATGCTTCTTTGTCACTAAACATAGCTGACCGCGTGTTTAGAACAACATGAAGTTTTATATTTTATCACCAGAGGGAAATATAATCACTTGAATAAACATCGGTTTGCTCATATGGACCGACATTGATCAATATAGATATCGGTTACCGACATGGATCGATATGGTTCTATGACGAATGCTCTATTTTTTAATTTTAATTTGTTCATTATAAACAAAATGTTTTATAGAAAATCGACTTATTCTTTGCACAATAGTTACTACAGTTTTAGAAAATACGTAAATTAGTGATACCGATAATCTATCTCGATCCCACATCAATCGATGTCAAGCTTGTCAGGTGCCAACTAACAAATATTATTCAAGCTTAATTTAAGCTTGATGCAAGCTTTTACACTTGACATGGCAAGCTTCCAAAAGTTTGAATCAAGCTCACTGCACTATCGGCGGAAGTATTATAATAACAATGGAAGTACACTTAAATTCATAGAAAATGTGGTCGTTGAGACATTTCGTAACTTCTGAAAGTTACATATTTTGGCAGTACAGAGCTGCTCACGTTTTGTTTACTGTTGGCAATTAGTGTAACATTACCAATTTTGAATTTGTTCAGTGGCAATTCTCTCTAAATCTAACAGTAAGTGTGCAGCATTTGTGGAAAGAGACTTTTGAGTGAAACCATTTGGTCACCGGTGAACCTTTTTTTCTTTTCTTGTTACACACCTTAAATGTTATATTTGTGTGTGTCAAAAATATTGGAAAACACAACCTGGGGATAATGATGATATCAATTTTCTCATTAAATTATCTTGATTACCATGGCATGATCTCTGACTCACTTGGGTAAAACTATTCTGTGTACTCTCTCCCTTCTTATTATAGTGACGCCACTGATTGTGTTGGTAATGTTGATGACACTCACCAAGGTCCATTATAAACAAAAACAGCGAACAGTTATTATTTTACTGCCGCGAGGTCTCCCGTATCTAGATCCATGAGGCTAGCCGAGATACTCAGAAAAAGAGCACTGCATTCTCTTCGGTGATTGAACCCAGGAACAAAAAGCAGTAAACTCTGGTAATATCCTGTTTTATTTAGCAAGTTCACATTTCTCCTTTGTTTTCATGTCCTTGTTAATTTTTTATAATGTCACGGTAACAGCAGTTTAATACTCTTTTTCGCATCGCACATTGGATATTGAAAAATTCCCTATTTCTTCCTGTTTGTGAATGTGGTTGCAAGCTTCAATCTAGCGATGTTAGTATTGCAAGAACTCATCGCACTGTTGAAAAGGCTAATGGAATTCCAAAGTTAATTCTACGAAGATACACTGAAAAAAGTGTATAGGATCTACTTGTTTTATTTATTCCAAGCTCATTCACTTCAAATGAGTGAACTTTTGAACACTTGTATATTTTTCACTTCCGCTCACTATTTGAACACTTCAATTTCTTGTACAATATTTGTACAGTCTGCCACAAAAGTTTAAGTTGTCGTTGAATAGGGTAACTTAGGCACGTGGGTTAACTTGGACAGCAAAATACATAAGTACCAGGTACCCGAAAAAGGAGATAAGCTAAGGAATATACTTTCATTTTTCTCAAGTTATATATTGTTATAATGTAATTATCGTAGGGTTTTCCTTCTTAAACAACTAGGAAGATGTTTAGAGACCCCTTAGCATGGAATGTATTATTATGTAAATTACACAAACTAGTTATTCCTACTAAAGAGGTGTGTATGTGCCAATAACTGGTATGCCATTTTTCCACAATGCCCGTTTAATATTGGCATGCAAGCAAATAATTAGCAACTTTAAAAACATAGGATTTTCATATTTCTAACAGCCATTTTAACCTTTAACAAAAAAATACGACGACTAACATTTTCAGGAAGTATGTGGCTTCACAGGGATAAAAATTTGGCACTGGGGTCAACTACTGGAGTAATGGGTACATGTCTTCAGGTCTCAAAACCATAAAGTGAACGTAAGGGCCAAAAAGAGGACATGAAGGGAACCAAGTACTGGTTAGGGAGGTCCAACAGTTGGTCATTATTTGCAGTCTTTAAAAAAAATAAAAAATACATGTTCTGCAATTTTAGTGTTTCGCTGTAAACTAATTTTCGGGAAGGATTTAAGAGTTTACAGTTAGTATGTACAAAACAATAACGCCGGAATGGATCTGAGCTTCAAGTTTCAACACCTCAGTGGTCTAAAACATGGCGGATCCAGGATTTTCATGATGAGGGGGCACAGGTGGAATAAACCAGGTAGATTACCGATATTTGGTCGCTTAGTGAATTTTTGAAGTTCAAATTTATCAAATTTACCCTGATATTTTTAAGTGTTATCATGGAATACGATACCAGTATACCCAAAAATTGATATTTCTTTATAAATTATATTTATCTGGAAACAAATCAAATATTTTATTTGATCAAATATTTTATCAATAAATTATTGAAATAATGCTGTTAAAATAAAGTATTTTTCCTTGAGGAGAGAGCGTGCTCCCTTCACGCCCCCTCTCTGCATTCGCACTGATCTAAAAGGTGCGTTTACCCTAGGTAAAATAATCATAGCAATACCCAACCGTTCCAGAGCTTCGGATCATAGTAGTATATACGGTCGTAATTGTAATATGCCAAATTCTAGTTTTTTTCTTCACTTTTCTTGTCAAAAACATTCTTATATTATCACATCTATTATAGAAGTGTGTTAAGAACGATTAGTAGAGGTTAGGAGGAAGGTCAATTTTTTTTTCATTATTACCGATAGGACGCCACCATTTTAAACGTTGTTTTAGAACAGACTTTACTATTATGATCAGGAGGTTGGCAAGATGGCGGCTCACTAGAAGAAAGCTGCTGAAATCTCTTGTGTATTTGTTTACAACATTCCAAAGTTCTTTTCGGCCTCTCCTTCAAGAAACTTTATTCAGTAGTGTTATTAAGTTAAGATAAGATAAAATTAATTGTATGGGCGGTAACAGCACTATGGAGTGTTATTAAGTGTGGCAGTGATTTATATAATAGTTTTACATCATGAAAAATCAAAATTAACTGTGATAACAACATCAAATGCGAGTGACAAGAGAGTTAAAAGTGACTGACAGCTATGACGGACAGAAACCATAGCAACCAATAAATAACTGACCTTAAAACATCAATTATTAAGACTGTTAGACTGTAAAACTATATTATATTATAATAAAACATCAATTATTAAAACGAACGCGCAATGGATGGGCATAATTAGATATTTCCACGCTAGACTACAAAATACGAATACTATTATGATCGGCGTGTCCTTTCCAGTATTTTTTCGCCACCTGGTGTCAGTCCAGCCGAACTAGGAATGAAATTGGAATAAATGTAGTATGCAATGATTTTTTCTGCATTCGATTTAAAAACCGAGAAAGCATGGAGAGCGAATTCATATCTTAAACTTTATTGGCCCACAATATATTAAATAAAAGGCGTAGATGGCTCATTAATAGTGCTTCATTCCTAGTTTGACTGAACTAACACCAGATAGCATGGCAAAAAAATGAGATTTCGCTACATGTATAATTATTTCATCCATGACGTAGATTTAATCATGGATCAAGTAAACACATGATTAAAAAGGGTGATACCACATTTCGTCCAACGAAATTTTGTCCACGCGACATTTCGTCCACAAATATTTCATCCACAGACATTACGTCCAGAGACAATTCGTCCACTTGACTTTTCGTCCGCAAGACATTTCGTCCAACAGATTTTTCGTCCACAAGACATTTCGTCCAACAGATTTTTCGACCACGAGACATTTCGTCCAATCGACTTTTGGTCCAACGGATTTTTCGTCCACA
>JAGDQP010000477.1:140292-160554 GCA_022664845.1 Lepisma saccharinum | reverse complement strand
AACACGCTAGCGGCCATAATTTTGAAGATATTTGAACCAAATTTTTATATGTTGTTTCTAGGCTTAATAGCTCGGTTAAGTTCGTTAATGAGCAAAATCGGTCGCCATCTTGGATCCAAAATGGCCGCCGAACCCATTGTTGTATAGAATACACAGCTTAAACCGCTGGAGCTATTAAAATCAAATTTGGCATAAAGGTACAACATCACTTTTTGATTATGAAAATGTTATTTAATGAGTTCAAAGACGCCATCTTGGATCCAAAATGGCGGACCTAAAAATCCATTTTCCACACCGTTTGAGCTAGAGATACGATATTTGGCATAAAGGTGCATTATGACGAGTAGCTTAGGGAAATATCACAACATTTGGAAAAAGTCGCCATCTTGGATCCAAAATGACCGCCCAAAATCCCATTTTGCACACCGTTTGAGCTGGATAAATGAAATTTTACTTGAAGTTGTACTATCACAAGTAGGTCACGACAAAATAAGAAAACTTTCAAAAAGTCGTCAACTTGGATCCAAAATGGCCGCCCCAAAAACCCAATTTCCAAATCATTGAAGGTAGAGAAACGAAATTTTGAATGAAGGTGTATGACCAAGAGTAGGTTACAATAAATGGGGCAAATCTTCCCTTTGGGGGCGCAGCCAACCGTGGGAGGGTGAAGATGTACTCCGTGGTGGTGTAGTGCTGCAGGGAGATTTTGGTTAAGATAAAGGAGGTGCATCCTCTCAAAAGCACTGAAGTTGGGGGGGCGAGCCCCGGCTCCCAGCGAAACTTCGAAATCTACCTCAGCCTGTAGGCCTACCGAAAGGGATTTTTTAAATTAGTGCAGGAATGTCTAACACTACTTACTACTAAAAATAAAACTAGCTGTTTAAAGTTTATATTACTTGCTGGCAATTACACTGTTACATGGGACTACTTTTTTAAAAAAAATATAATTGAAGGGGTCAGTGGAAGAAGGGCCTATCCCACAATTTTGTGATTTGGAGACAAATGCAGTTAAAGCATTTGTGATGTAGAAAAAATCTAAGTAACGTAGGTATTTTATTTTTTAGGCGTAGATACAGAACCGTATTGCAAATATACCTGCAAATGGACAATAAAAAATTGACAACAGAAATTGAACTAATACATCATACCCTCACAATGTTACGTTTAATGTCCAGGAAGCTGTCTACATGCACTCAACATCACTGCTGTTATCATCTTCGGCTTGCAAATTTTGGTAGAAGCTGTGATGATTAGCTGGAATGAACTTCAAAGCGGAAAGGAGGTCTTGAAGTTTCTTGTGTTTTATTCCTCTTCCATTGGGAAAACAAGGTTCGAAGTACAGTTCCTCGTCTCTTTCACACTGGAAACTGACAGTGTCCCAGTCAGGAAGGTCTCCGTATGTATATTTCATGTCCACTTTGTGTCCTCCAGCAGAGCACTTGCCTTTCGAAAGTCAACTTTTCCTCCATCCATAATCTTGTTCGCATTTCACATCCTTACTTTCAAAACACTCGAAGCTGGACATGTGTTTTACAGGGTGTCCACAAAGCCACTGTACAGTGAAAAATTCATAACATGGTGTTGTGAAGTTTCACATGATGGTGTTGCATACAGTATTGCACTCGTCGGTAGATGGTGTTAGTGACTTTCCCACATTCTGAAACCATTCATAGCCCAATTAAAGTGACTTTTTGAACACTCTATATGTATCTTCTAATTTTGTCATTCGATTGTGGTTTTGTTTGTTTCAACCACTACTTTGTTTTGGGTTTACCCATGTTCTTCAGAACTTCTTTGCTCTTCCAACTTCTTATTACAGGACTTTGTAAGTCGCGACATCACAGACTTCTGCTGTCATAGCAATCGCCAGAAATTGTCCAAACAGTGGGACAGGCAGGCTGAGAATTAATAGATGCCATATCGAAATAATGAGCTCCAAATTCTTCAGGATTTGTTGAATATTTTTAATAACCAATCTAAGCTCGTTGATTCGTGTGTTAGTTTTGCTTTCTCCATGAACGATCGCTTACCATGACACTTACTGTCTGTGAATGCACACAAATATGTCATCTTACCTTTCTCTTCCAATTGAATAAACTGGCGGCTAGTGGAGCTTATACTAGTATTCCGTAACCCATCTCTTTCAGTGCTGACAAACATTACTTTATTTGTGATACTACATAAAAGTCCTACTGTGCTATTTGCTTAGAAAGAGCAGCAGGACATTGGTTACCATGGAAACTGGAAAAACTTACGTAGGACAAGAACTGGAGGAAAACGAGTTCATAGATCAATATAGCAATATAAATGTTATTTAAAGGTACAGTATAAATAAAAATAAATACAATGGAATTAAATATGCAAGTACTAAATTATATAAATGATAATTGATAATCTGAGTACAAACAAAAAGTACTTAGTTACGTATATTGCTTCTAAGTTTCGAGGTATTTATATAATATTGGTCTACATCCTTTTGACAATGCGGTACCAATTACATACTGTTTTAATCATATTAAAACTTTGAAAATCAAACTCAAGATATTCATTTACTGAGTAAAAAATTAAAAAAAAAAATGCACAGTATGTTCTGGACTGGATCACTGAATTAGTTATGCAGTTTGATTCTCTTATATGGGTTGGGTGTTTATTATACAACATAATTCTGATGTATGTTCTGGATTTAGTGAACAATGTAGTGTAGAGTAATAGTTACCTTCTGTCGACTTTTAGTTACATTATTATGAGATACCCTCGAGTTTGTGTAATTTTTGAATTGTTTCTAAGAAATTTGTAGCCCGCCAAGTATATATAAACAAGGAACAATTAGTAATTTTACGGAGAACAAACTTTTCAACTATATTTACTGAGATTCTTGGTAATTATTCTAATAACTTGGTTTCGGAGATGAAAAACCTCTAAAAGATCGGTCGATGAACCACAAAATACGATGTCATTTATGTTATATGAGCGAAATATTTTCATCATTATTCTAAAAGAAACTTACTTAGGCTTACTTACTTACTTAACAAACAAGAATAAAAGGAACTACAAGGAATCACGAAATGAAACCAAAGATGTTATCAAAAATCCATGCTCAACATACACTTGTCTCCTAGGTTGCGGGTTCTAATTCCGCCTAGAGCACGGATGTTCGTGGATTTAACAAGCATTGTACATACATAATCGTGACGGGCCGAAGTCGAAAGCTGATAGAATGGCTCATACAAAATAAAGTTTACCAGAGTATTATCAGCATATACTTGAGTACTGCCGAAAATAATTAGTTTTCGATTAAGAAATTTGTTGTCACTGAATATTGACTATTTTTTTTTGCTACACATCCCACAGCAGAGTACATCCCTGGGACGTCCCATTTAGATCCCATTAACGTCAGATTTCTCAAGCTCCCATACCGATGTCCTAAGGACGTCCGTGGGATAACTCTGTGGGCAATACAAACAGTTCATCCCGTATGGAGGTCCCTTGGATGTCCCCCGGAAAGCCGTGCGGGATTACCTACCTGGAATTTCTATAAATTAAATCCACCTTACTATTATTATTATTTAATTAATTATAACTATACGAAGGATATGCCTTCGTATACTTATACGAAGGATTAATTATAACTATACGTCCCATGGATGTAAACGGGACTTAAGCAGGACGTCCTACGGACGTCCCGATATCCTGCCAGGAGATCCGTCAGATATTCCTGGGACGACATTTTGCTATATGGGATGACTTATTTCGTAAATAACATTTTCAGATTTATCTTAGAACTTAATATTCACATTACGTGGTATAAATTTAAAAAAAATATATAATAATAAAAAAAAACTATTAAAGACATACTTTTCTTAAACAATTCGTACTAAAGAGTAAAAAATAATTTTGTTTATGCATGACTAAAAACAAAAGCATGGGGCGCTCTCTCGTATATAGTCACTTTATAAGTTCTTGAGTTGGTGCGCCCCATGCTTTTCTATTTAGTCACGAATAACCAAATTGTTTTTTTTTGTACTTTTTAGTAGGAATTGTTTAAGAAAAGTATGCCTTTAAAAAGCATTTTTAATTTTTTTTCAAAGTTATTTGGTGTTTGGATACTTTTTCTCAAGCTAATGTTTTGTAACCCAAACCCTAAAGTGCTCTGCAACCAGTCAACGACAGCTCGTTACAGGTTAGTATTTATTTTAGAATAAAGAAGTCCATATTAAAAATAAAATATGGTTTTAAAATATATAAATATATGAAAGTAACAATGGAATATTGTATTGTCGCCCGACTCACGTCGCTGTGCAAAATTTCATCATTGTATGATGTCGGGAAATGAGTGGAATTAACGTTGCAAGATTTGAAGACACCACGAACCATTGTGAACTAATGAAAAGAAGGTAAAAAAAAAATTAACTTACCAACGCATACGCTGGTAAAGAGAATCTTTTTTGCTCCTGTGATACTGCACCTATTTTCACTGTCAAAGTATAGCCTTCAGCGAATTTATTTTTGAGATGTTGAGGCGATCCTATACATTTAAACGTACCATTCACCATAATGGCTAAACGTGTGCACAACGCTTCGCATTCCTCCATACTAGAAAAAACAAAATGAAAATACCAATGAAAAATCTATTACAGTTGTGTTAATTAACAGTTATTAGATATTGGTAAGTGATCTTATAATATTTAGAAAAATATCATTGCACATTGTAAGCATATTAGGTTTTTGAACAGTTGTGTAGATTTTCTCTTGAACATAATAGCTCTTATAGATAAATTACTTAGGCATATTCTAAAACAAAATACTTGTGGCAAAATTGCATATAATAATATTTTTATTGTATTCGCAAAGAGATGGGCTTACCAATATCTATTATGTTGTTGCTACAATCGATTTTCGTCAAGTTTATGAATCGTTTGTGATAGTTCCTTTCAAATATTTCATCTCTTTTGGTTTAGTTCCGGTTTATTTTTTAAGATATAACATATTTCATTTATTGTATTATCAATTTCCGTGCAAACCACAGAACTTTTTACATTATTATATATAACAAATCAGTCAACTAAATCTATGACAGCCTAAAAAGATTAAGTCAAAACCAAAACCAAGACAAAGGAAGGACACTAAAAGAACTATCACAAGTGATTCGTTAACTTTGTAACATGGAGGAACAAAGAATTTAAAACAACACGTAAATCACAAAATATTTACGGGAAATAAATAGTCTATGGCTAGAAAAAAAATGTAAAGCTTCTTGTAATTTACAAACTGTCTGAAGACCAGGTTCAATGAAGCTTCGAAACGTACTAGAAAAATTGTTTTAAAATCAATCTCCTTATATGTTCATATTTTGCTTCTTTTTTTATCAACTCCAATTTTCAAAATTTTTTGATAAGTTCAACCGAATTTTGCTCCGTTGAAAGACTATTAACACATTCACTATTCCCGAACAGAAGATGCATTTTTTATTGTAAACATATATTCATAACACATTACTAAAACATTACATTATTTATTTAATTTAACGTCATTTTCTACTGAGTATACCAGCACTTAATACGAAAGTCATATCAACTAAATATATCTACTAAAGTGATTCTGTTAATAGCTAAGGTACCGTATATAAATGTTAATGCGAACAGAATGGAAGCAGGTAGTCTGATTTCTGATAGCTGATACTGGTCTACGTCGACCAACGTCGAGTCAGATCAAAATAGGCATAACACCATAAAATCACGTTAAAACAGGCAAAATCGTCCTGAATTTTTCGCTGAAAAATGTCTTTCACCTCGTCGGATGAAGATTTTCTTATCTCCTTTGACACTCTCATATTAAAAACGATAGTGAAAGTAACTGGTATTCATCCAAGGAACAGTACCAGAAATATTTATGATTAATTTTTATCAAATAAAAATACTTTTTTTTTATTATGGTCTTACATATTTGGAATTTTCCGACTGTTGAGAGAACAAAGCTATGCTAGCTGACGGTAGCTGACAGTGCGGTTTAGTAAAACCCTGTTCCCTGGTAAGAATAAGATAAACTCTTCCATCTATCAGAATCACGCTAGTATAAAAGTGAATGGTTGTTTGTTTGTTTCTTTGCAAATACTGTTAAGCCGTTCAACGTGTCCTCAACAAACTTATCATGAATTTTTCCCTTATCACGGTTACCATCTTATCGCAAAATTCAAGTTTGAAAAAAAGAAGTTTTACACCATTCAATGATAAACTTAACATTAACTCAATATCCGAGAAAAAAACGACTGTGGGGGTTTCTAGAACCCCAAATACCTCAATTGTTACCCTATTATAAAATTCAATTTTCGTAAAGGCTTCTATACCATGTAACGTACGTACATGCACCAAGTATAGCACGACCATTCCTCGATACCTACAAACATGTCGAGGTAGGGGGGTTCTCCAACTTCGGAAAATCCCAGTTGCCAGTATTGCCATCTTAATGTATTTTCAATTTTGGCGAAATTGTTTTATACCATTCAATATGGATGAACAAATATCTTCAAAGAATTGAAAGCAGAAACAAAGATTTACTTAATACACAATAATGACCTTGAAAACATACTGAAAAAAACAACAACAACTGAAAATTGGAATTGGATTACAATAAATAAATTTAGAATAAATGCCGAAATTACAAATGTAATCAATTTTCTTTACTCGTGTAACAAAAGTATCTAATCAGTAAACCTTAAAATACAAAACAAAACAACTGAAAACTTTGAAATCGACAAATTTCTTTGGAATTTGTAACCATGAAAGCATCCTGGGATGAACACGTAACAAAGTTTAGTTAAGAGAAAGCCATTATATAATTAATGTGTTAAGAAAAGTAGTGAATTACTCTATTTTAAGAATAATTTAAATCTGTGTATTTCATCTGCATTTATGCCACGGTATTATATTTTAGTGTACTGCATACAAAGTATGCATAATTTTTAAAACACAAAAGCGACTCATAAGGAATAAACGAAACTTTCTTTAGCGGAACACACACATATTTTATAAGAAAAGGGCTGTAAATTTAAAGGTGTTGTTGTTTCCCTGAGTTTATTAATTCTAAAACAGAACTACAAAAAAAAAAATTACTACATTATTTTTTAGGTGCATTTTGTTACGGAAAAGGTCTTGAGGAGCGCTAAATTCTAGATTGTCGGTAGAGCATGAAGATATACTATACTAAATTCTCTTTCAACCTTGACCAACGCAACATATAGCATAGATTAGTATGGATCAAAGATTTATGTAATTAGTTTATCTACTCTGAGCATACCTCTAAGAAAATATAAATACAGTAAAACATGTTTCCAGATTCTTGTTTAGTGAATTTTGTCTATTTTCTCTAAATAACTTAAGTTTCTGCTCATTTAAAACAAATAATGATTTGCTTAGAATCACACTTTTTACGCATTTAGCGAACATTACTTAGAACACTTTCCTTTTGATTTATTTTTAATATTCATAATTTTTTTTTTTTTGCTTTCGTTGATTCTTGTTGATTCTTCCTCACTACCGTTTTTTAAATTCTATATTGTAGTTCAAACCAAAAAGTTTATGGCCCTCGCTCGCTTTCTCCTACGAAGAATTCAACGAAGCCACAATAGTTGATAAAGTTAAAAGTTTCACTTCCATGACTAGTCCATATTGTAAGATGCACTTAGTTGCATAAAAATGCACTTAGTTGCACTTATTATATGTAATACCTTACAATTTATAAAGTTTTTGTAAACCAAAAAGGAGTTTTTCTCTTGAAAAAATGTACTCATTTTTACAGGTAAATTAGAGCGATAAGTGATCTGGGATGGTTCTAGAATTAACCCTTGTGGAACTGTTAATTTAGGGTGATTACTTTTATGTTTGGAAATTACCAATATTCATGTACGAAAGGAGCAGTTGCTTATGTACTTACCTATGAGATGTAAGTACAATAGACTTTCCGCTGTCTCTTACTTTACAGATGACATTCCATAAATGCCTTTTCGCTACAGGGTCCATTCCCGTTGTGGGCTCATCTAGATACACGACGTGGGGATTTCCAACGAGTGCTACAGCAGTGCTAAGTTTTCTTTTGTTGCCTCCGCTGTTTAACAAATGAACAGAAATATTAGTATTGTAATGAACAAGCTTAAAGTTGTCTTTAATACTATCTCATGTATAATCTTATGACTTTGTTGTCTAGCAACAACAATAGATATTTCTAACAATGGTCCGATCTATTTCTTCAGAATACAATCATAATTTGGGCATTCTTCACAAAATACCTTCAAGACGAATATAGAAATAATTATTGTTACAAAACAGAAAATTTAAGGAATTTTAAAACATTTTCGCACTCAGAATTATTCCTAATCACATATTAATACGCAAGGAGCAAACTCACCTGAAAAAGACGTCACATTTTGATCGAAAAAAAAATCAAAATCACGTCAGTATAATGAAAACTACGTCGCTATTACGTGACATTTTGGTCTCTTAATTAACGTAATTTTGTTTATGTCTCATCCCCTAGTTTACGACATACAATGATTATATTTCGTTTTCGATAGCGACTGCGTGATCCTAGCCAATGTAGTTGGAGTAAAATAGTCAACTTGTCGCATTCAACTGTTTTATGTGTATCACGTTGCTTTACTAAAATCCGGTTAAAATGCAAAAGTACCGGGAAGAAACGATTGTTTTCGGACAGATTGGTTCATTTTATATTTTTTTTTGAAACAAATATCTACAGGAACAAGCTGTCACTGAAGGGATTTTACACACGTTGTTCGATTTGTGTCATTTATTTCGACGTCTTTTGCATCAATTTTCGACCAAAATATGACGTCATTTTCACGTGGATGTGTTGCTAGGGTAGTAAATGAAAAGTTTCTCTTAATCGACTTGTAAATACGTAGAAGAAAAGTAAATACAAACAATAAAGTTCTGTCAAACCATGTAAAATACATTAAACATAAAGACACTTGGTATGAAGGTTTTGAGCAGTGTAAAAAACATGTGCCACTACTATTGGATGAAGTCAATGAGCTATGCAGTATTAGAAACTTGTGGAGTTCAGAGCTGGATTAAGGGGGGCTAAAGGGGATACATCGTAGAGCCCCGGTAAAGATAAATAAGTAACCTACGTAAATAGTAAACACAGGGGATAGGTAACAGGGGCTTTAACAGGGTCTTTAATCCATCACTGGGGAGGTTTCTCTTATCACATTGACTTACTTCAATTGGGTGCAAGAACATCTCCAAAAAATGAATTCTAGCAGTTCTTGAGGCGTTTCGAAGAAACACACTGCCTTTTTTTTTCTCAAAGGAAGAACAATTTGGGAATCGGTAATGGATGGGTCTGCCTGATTGGTATGTGTGATACAAATTTCAATACAATGAACGGACTACAGTTCGCGGTAAAATATATTAAACACTCACCGTGTGGAAGAACTCTTTCACAAAGGCATGGTGAAGGAATGTACTTAAGTACAAATGTGACGTTTTTTATACGTGTGCCAAGTTACGCGGAATGGTTTGCACTAAATATTATTGGATTATACATGGTGGAAATCAAATATGTGGAAATGAACACTCTCTCATATGAAGAACTTGGCAACACTTAGCAAATATCACACTTGTATTCCGCTGGAATGATGAACTTCCTTGGTGGAATGTTATTTCACATGTTGAGTGTTTGAATTTTATTTATGGCGTCAAAGGCTCAGGCCGGGACACGGGAAGGAAAAAGGATTCGGAAAGGTCAGGACCTATGCTGAAGGTGCCATCCCGGCATTTGTCGGGTGTGACTGAGGATAAACTCCTAAAAAAACCGCATATTGAGTGTTTAAAATATTTCACCATGCACTGTGGCTCGTTGTATTGAAATATTTTAGCACAGGCAGGTATTATTCGTTTCTTCAAATCATGAGGACCGGAGATCTATAAAGAGAATGTATGGTGGTGATTTATTCTTCAGAATGCGATATAAGGAGGGGAGAAATAAAACGATTCAGGACCTGATAGATTTAGTTTTTTGAGGTGTTCTTGAATCCATGGGAAGTTAATCAATGAATGATGATAGAGAGACATTTGTCAAGGAACTCATGCATTGTAAAAATTACCACCAAGTGAATGCTGTTGATTTCAATTTGCAGTGAAATACCTTTCCACAAACAATAGAATCCACATGAAAACTAAAATTAATGAATAAAATTAAATTTTCCTAGAATATTTCATGAAACTTCCTCCAAGGTAGACTAATGAAATGCAACATAATAATACGTTCTAGCCAATCCGGTGGTCCAGTGTCTAAATTCTCAGGCTTCGGATCAGCACTGGGGAGTTAGTATGGTTCCCCTACTCATGCCGATCATATCATTCTTGACTGAGCTTTTCTTTCAGTTCCATCGTAGTATCTATCTCCCCATAATTTCCCCGAAAAGAGTTCCCATTGATAGACGTAATCCCTTAGGCTTGTGATCGATCACAACGATAGATGGCAGTTCATATCAATATTAACAATTTAAAAAAATCTAACAATAAATTCCTAACATTTGTACTAACATCCCTATAAATTCCTGTAATTGCCTTATATTTTAGCAGAAACACTTAACTGGCATGATCACTGAACGCCACCCAAACGATGTTCTCAGCGTAACATATCATTTGCTTGGATATCCTTTTCTTTGAGAATGGAGACGTGAATTTGGTCCTTGAAAGCTAGGTAAAGGAATCTTGATGTGCAAGGTTTTTACCTGGAGTTCATTATAGTCAGTGCAAGCTGAATTATCGTTTAAAAATACTTCCACTAGGGCTAGGGAAGATTGTAAAAAAATCTGCAAGCGTCACGGCCTGAGTCTCAGAGACCTAAAGACTATAATACAGATTCAAATTCTGAAAGCGTGAACTTTTTAAATGCTAAAGGGCATTAATGTATATTTTCTGTTTGATTTGTCAGTGCTATTCAATCCACAGTTGTTAAAAGTGGTAACAGTGTAAATTCATACTTGGTTTTTGATCGGGAAGTGGTGTAAAAACACTGCAGACAAATGGGACATAAAACTGGTCGTTGCGTTCGTTGACGAGACGTGAACCTAATTACTGTGTGGTGTAATTCGTACCTGTACTCTTTGACCATTTTATCAATATGTTTAGTAAAGAGAAGCTCTTCGGCCAACTTGTCAATCATTGAAGGGCATTGGTCAAACGGGATTCCACGAAGGAGGCAGAACATCTGTAGAGTCTCACGTCCTGTTAGCTCCTCAATCAGAGCATCGAATTGTGGACAGTAGCCAATCAATTTCTCTACCTGGAAAGGAAATAGAAAATGAAATAGATTTATTTTCCAGCTTGTGTAACTGTGGCTTTGTAGTAAATTATAATTATCAAGTAGGACATTTCTTTTTTTTTTTAAAAAAAAAGTTCTTTGTAAGAATATAGATTGAGGAAGTTAAAAGAACCGTGTAAACAAATCAATTTGGTTGAAATTTTATTATTCTTCAATGCAAAAATGAAAGAAAAAAGAAAATTATAGGCTGACACACATATACAAATGAAAAACATTCACTTTGTTCTATTTCTATCTATAGACTGAAGTTTAGATTTTAAAAAAATGGAAATGAAATGTTAGTAGTCGGAATTAAAGTGTATTACAGAGCTGATCTCTAGTTCTCTGGATATCTTATACAGTTTCCATGACTATGAAAGAGTGGTATTTATTCTCGAGACATAGTAAAGTTAGGGTTTATCAGGGCAATTTATCGACGTAATATTAATTCACAGCAGATAAATTTTGATCAATTAAATTGCAAAATTATTTTTCCTTTGAAGAAATACCAGAAATGTTGCAGATTATAAAATTCTCTTCTCTAATGATACATTGAGTTAACGCAGAGACTGGATATTTAAGCTGACAAACCACGAAAAGAGATATCCAAACTTGGTTCTGTGTTTATCAGTGTTTTTTTTTTAGGGGAATGAAGAGTAACTTCCATGTTTCATAGTCATACACTTGACTGAAACATGTGACTGAATCAATGTCTGTATTACATCTGGCTAGTTCAAAGAAAAAACTAATTTGAAGAATAGCGTAGTCATAAGATTAGCCTCACGTTGCTTGTGAAAATATCAAATTGTGTTAACTCCAGCTAAGGAGAGTTTCAAACACAGTACGTCGCTCTAGAAAAACAAAATGAAATTAAGTTGAAATCCTAATAGATTGGCAAGATGGCGGCTTACTTGAAGAAAGCTGCTGAAATCTCTTGTGTTTTTTTTTACAATATTCCAAAGTTTATTCGGCCTCTCCTTCAAGAAAATTTACTCAGTAGTGTTATTAAGTGTTGCACTGATTTATATAATAGTTTTACATCATGAACATTCAAAATTAACTGTGATAACAACATCAAATGCGACAGTGACAAGAGAGTTAAGAGTGACTGACAGCTATGGCGGACAGAAACCATAGCAACCAATAAATAACTGAACTTAAAACATCAATTATTAAGAATGTTAGACTGTAAACCTATATTATATTATAAATATTATAATAAAACAGCAATTACTAAAACAAACGCGCAATGGATGGGCATCATTAGCCATTTCCGCGCTAGACTACAAAATACGAATACGAATGAAATCATAATGCCAGCCATATTGCAACATATACCCTTATTCGACTGCGTTTTAAATAGTGAATCTTGGGTCACTGAAAATGTTCCAGCAAATACTGGGATGTACTTTAATTGTTGCTCCCTTGGAAGGCAAGACATCAATCGTAACCTGTGACAAAGCGCGGCTTCTATAGTAACTGTAAGCGATAACTAAAGTTGATAACATTTTATAGCCATTTTGTGCAGAAACTTTGACACTACTGCGGTGTGTGTACCTCAGTCAAAAACTAATAGGTTTGCATTTACCCTCAAGGAGATGTCATGAACGGACTACTCCGTGAAGTTGGTGGGCACAAAAGTCCTTCACTTCACGTCTCATCAACTGTAATAATGTTAATAGCAAAGGAGGAAAAGGGAATATATTATTATTATTAGCATTTTCCATAGTGTACTTTGTGCAAGAACGATTTTTCTTTAATTCCTGAATTTAATAAGCGATTCCAATAGTTACATGGATACTTCGCCACTGATACTAGACCTAACCTAACCTAACGTTAAGCCAAATGAAACTGATTATTTTTCATTAAGATTTCATCAATAATCAACCTTGAAATTACTCTACTATTACCTAACCTTTTATACTGTCAACGATGAAACGATAAGGTGGACTATCTACAGCGCAGCCAAACATCGTACAAAAGGATAAAATTGCACTTAGTGCGAAAATGATGTCTTCACTGAATGACTGAATGCACTTACCATTTTCATTTGTGTTTTCAGATTCAAACGATTCAGATATGCTTCTCCAGATGAAATCTTTTCATCGCCTGTCAACATTTTAAATGTGGTTGTCTTTCCAGCTCCATTGACTCCTAATAAACCGAAACACTCTCCGCTTTTTATTCCAATACAAATGCTGTTCACGGCTAAAAACGAGCCATAATACTTTGTAACATCTCTGTAATAAATGAAGAAAGAAATATTAAAACATCTATTTTTATTTTCAAGAACTAAGGATGATAGAAAGAGTCTTGTGTTGTCAGTATTATAATTTATTTGTTTTCAGCTTTTTTAAGCAATGAAAGAATTCATTCCCAAGACAAGTTCAATTGATTTTTGTACAGTTTTCAGCTGATTGAAGAAACTAACAATAACTTCTGATCTATGCTTTCTTCTTGTTGGAGGTTGCTTGTGGTATTTACATGTTTCCTTTGATTGCAAATAAAAAAATATAGACATTGCAATGACTATATTTCTAAAGGCAGTTATTTAGTATATGGCATACACTTTCTTTAAGGTTCTCTAGATTCAAGTTATTTCAATTTTCCTGCTAGGTTAGGTTCGAATAGGTTAGGTTAGGTCAGGTTTAGTTTAGTTAGCGCACACCTTCCGCAGTTGGATGCCATATACTGAACGTAACCCTTTCTTAAAGCTAAGTATCTATAAGAGAAATCAGTTTTGAACTGAACTTGTTTTGGAAACGAGTTCTTCAATTGAAGGGAAAATTTAAATAAGGTCGTATGCGGATCATTTTGTCATTCTTTAGGAGAGCGGAAAAAGCCGTTATTGGCAAAGCTATTCTTATTTGGAGAAGGAATTAAGTGGATAACAGCAAATAAAAAAGTCACAGGGAGACGATACGTACATCCTAACGCCTGGATTCCTAGTGACAGGTTCAGGCTTGCAATAAATATTTATGTAAGGGCGGAGATCAGTGTTATACATTGGGTAAGTCCACATTTATAAATATTGATTCCCGAAATATCATAATTTATTTTCCTTTGAACTTGCTCAACATTACGTATAAATTTGATTAAGACATAAAACTAAGTTATTGTGTAGTACAATGATAATATTGATACTCTAAGGTGTCTATGATGATTGTGATGATGATGTGCGTGGAGAAGTTTCTGATAATGCCTATTTAGACACTGTGGATAGTGTCTAACTAAATTTGATCTCAACTTGATAAGAAGATAAAGTAAAATTCTGTCTCTAACGACTGGTATTCTTCTCCAACAGCAACTGGTCAAAAACTGAACAGTCTTATAAACAATATTGAATGATTATAATTCCAAAATTAGTTAAAACATCAGAATTTTCAAAATCGTTTAAGTAACAAGTAGCACATAAGATACAGCATGTATCTGCACATACTTTTATATATATATATATATATATATATATATATATATATAATGAAGTGAAGATAAATTGTCCAAAAGAACTATTGCAGTTTATCGTTTATATTTTCAATAGAACTCGGTTATAAAGACATCCAAGAGACTTAAAAAAAATGTGTTGTTATAACCGAATGTCGTTGTAACCGAGGGTTATGCGGTTATGAGGAATATGTTGGCACCACAGAATACCTGATGCTATAGGCGAGGTGTCGTTATAACCGATTCCGCTATAAAAGAGTTGTGAGGAATGACCTTCGGATTGTACACTAAGGAGTTATTTGAAGTCGGAAATTGAACTTTTTTTTTTTTTTTTTTGAAGAGTTTTCAATAAGGATGATCTTTCCCAAGTATGTTTTGGGCAATCGGAGACCAAATGATTAGCATCACCTGTAATATCAAACAATCCACAATGACAATTCCTAGTTGCCTTCATTTTAATCTTAAATATAGGTAGCAAGGATGATCTGATCTAAGCGTGGCAAAGAGTACACTTATTTCCAATTTTTTTTAGACCAGATTCTCCCTGATTCTAAACAAATAAGTATAATTTCACTAAATTATTTAAGTTCTAAAAATCATTTTTCTAAAATCTGAAATCCACGCGGTGATTAATATATTTCTGACTATCAGAAGTACATTTGTGTACGGTAAGGTAATTTCCGTGATATGACGGAGAGGCCTTGCACAGAAAAGTATTGTTGTAAGACCCTTCAATGGATAACTCAAAATCTATATTTTTAGATGTACCATATCGGCAATTGTTAAACGGAATAATTTATTCATGATGTTATTGAAAATGTGTAATTATAATTGCTTTGTACTTACTTGAGCAATAGCTTTTCAGTTTCTAACAATATATTGTGTGGCGTTCTTCTTATTCTCTCTCTTTCTTTAGCCACGTCATCATCCTCTGCTTCTCCATCCGCTCCAGAAACTGTAGTTAAACCAACACAACAAATTATTAGATAGACAGAATATTATAGATAAAACAATTGAAGTCTATTTTCTGTCACGAACACAATTATTTACTGTTGCCATCTTCGTTAAAAATATGAAACTACATTTTTTTAAAGGTTAACATTTTTCTTTCTTACAGAGTTTATTGTTACTATGATGTTACTGTGATCAGCCGGGTGAAATCAGGTGAGAATTCCGACATTTCGACAACTGACATTGCTCTCGTCCCCAGGGATACTCAAGATATATAAAAAATAACAACCCCAATCCCGTGCTTTCATCCTCAGTTGCTTAATGGCGTCTCACAACCCTTGTAAAATACTGTAGATGTTGGTAAGCTGTCTAGCACAAGTGTGATGATCGTTATGTTAGGCGCTGCATGTTTTTAAATTCTATATCAAATTTATGTTGCTTTTCAGACAAGCAGTACAATCTGAATTGCAGTGATTACTATGATAATTTGTTATTTTTGGCTTCAAATTGGCTACTTTTGATTACTTATGGCCTTCAATCACTAGTGTCGAACTCTCTACAGATATTCGATCGACTGCCACTATCGCCTTAGTCTTTTATTCACTCTGCATGTGTTCATCGTTTGCTTTTCTCGTCATGACTACGAACGTTTTATAGTTCGAAATATTGAATGATAGTATTATTATGTGTTTACCCACATAGCAGAGTACATCCCTGGGACGTCCCATTTAGATCCCATTACCGTCAGAATGGTCCTGCTCCCATAGCGATGTCCTAAGGACGTCCGTGCGATAACTCTGTGGGCAATACAAACAGTTCATCCCGTATGGATGTCTCCTGGATGTCCCACGGAAAGCCGTGCGGGATTACCTACCTGGAATTTCTATAAATTAAATCGACCTTACTATTATTATTATTTAATTAATTATAACCATACGAAGGATATGCCTTCGTATAGTTATACGAAGGATTAATTATAACTATACGTCCCATGGATGTAAACGGGACTTAAACAGGACGTCCTACGGACGTCCCGATATCCTGCCAGGAGATCCGTCAGATATCCCTGGGACGTCATGTTGCTATGTGGGTATATTTATATTCTTATCTGGAGCAAATAAACTGTAAATATGTTCCTTTCTTTTATCTTACAATTATCACGGATAAACTAAGTTAGAATTAAGGTGCTTACATTTAAGAATTCAGAGACCTGTGAACAGGGACTTTACCAATACAATAAAAATGCAGCAACGTTTCGCCAAAGGCATGTTCATTCACGTGATAGGAGAGGAGATAGGCAGAGAAGACGAACTAGGGAGCGGTCATGTTGCCAATTGAAGCTACGTGACAGAGTGACTAGGTTATGGAGTGGGAAAATGATTAAAGGGGCCGGAGAAAACACCAAATGGCGAAGGAAGTGTGGAAGAAACTAGGAGTCTGTAAGAGGCTTCCTAAAGGAAGAAAAGGATTAAGAATCAGCAGGGAAAGGGATAACAATAAAGATGAAGGGAAATAAAATGGAAAATAAAGAAAAAACTAAAGGTAATGAAAATAAAATATATTTATGAAGAACTGTCCTTGTCTATGTTTGACTGGTCTCGACAAAATCCTTGACGGTGCTTCGCAGCCTTGTGTGTGTTTTCCTAATTGTAGGAGTGCACACATGGCTGAGTTGGAAGCCAACATGGCTCTTACCATTACAAAAGAATATAAAAGGCCGACCAATAACCGTCTAGGAACTTTTCGAGACCATCCAATCATAGACAAGGACTACTCTCTCTCACCTGATTTCACCTGGGTAATCACACAAGAATATCTTTATAGTATTCGCCCTTCAGGAAAGCTTTAATTTTGCTTACCAGTATAAATATTGTTTGCAGTTCCGATTAGAGTGAGATATTCTTCAGTGATGTGGAGTATGCCAATATTTATTCGTATATACGGTGTCCAATATATATTTCACGAAAACATTTCCCTATGCATATATCTCACAAAAGTCTATAAACTTTCTATATCTCACAAAAGTCTGTATAATAGCAATATAATACCGTTATAAGCAGGGGTGTAGTGGGGGCAGGGCGAGCCAGGGCGTTGCCTCGATACATTTTTTAGACATCAGAGTGCGCCTTTCAACGCAGCACAGTATGCGGGTCTAATTCAGATTTCATTTAGGATCCTGATAGTAGGAACATACAATTTTCAAAAGCTTGCATAAGCATATATATATATATATATATATATATATATATATATATATAAAAACTGGTACAAAGGAAAGCCGGGAAGGCAATTTAAGGTAAATTTTAGACAAATGAAGGAGAAAAAAGGATTACTTACAGCTTACTAACGCACTAGATCACACATATTCACATGTACACACAAAAAAAGTCACTATATTTCGTGTATTCACACTTTTTCAAGTAGAGAGGAAGAGAGCGAAGTTCACGTGTTCACAAAGTACAAGTTTGAAGAGACAGTCGCGACACGTAGCGGACAAAGCATCAAAACTGGAGAACAACTGACTGCTGTAGCGCGTAGATATCCGGAACTTGAAATAATAATAACTGTATAGCGTGTAAGTACAAGGTGTTGCGATCGTGGGTCGAAATGTGTTGAAAATGCAGAGGAAAAGGGGAGCTTAGAGTTATTGAAGGTTAAGGCCAGGTTTTATTTTCGCGCTCAAACCGTGAATAAAGGCATTCTCCCACAGACGGCGTGTTGAGGTGCTGGTCGTAGGGGGTAAAATGTGGATTATGGCAACCAAGAAAGATAGATCAAAATTGGTATTGTGGGACTCGGTGAGCAAGGAAACTGGGGCATCCGGTTTGTTGATAGTACAGAAGTGACGATGGTTATTAATTCGAATGTTAAGAACACAACTTGTATGTGAATATGTGTGATCTAGTGCGTTAGTAAGCTGTAAGTAATCCTTTTTTCTCCTTCATTTGTCTAAAATTTACTTTATATATATATATATATATATATATATATATATATATCATGAATTCATAGCTAAACCGTTTTACATTATAGGCTATGATAAATTATGGAACAGATTCAGTTTCCATTGATCTCAGGATTCTACGAGGTAGCATTTATCCGCAAGAGTTAAGTTTCTATTGTATTTATTTATGTTGCCAATTTTATTAAGCTTGAATGCCAATTTGTTCAACGTTAACGAATATTCCCTTCATCTTCCTCTCGCTCTGTAAGACTTCATTGTGTTACTCAAATTCAAGTAGATTTGAACAAATTCCATCTCTAACAAACTTTTGAATTTGTCTTCTTCATTAAAGCAATACTAATCATGTATTACGTAAAAAGATGGAAAAAGATTAATCCTTCCACTTCGTTTTACTTACACAGATCTCCAACTGCTGGCGTCCTCTGTACAAGTTGCATGATTTCCTGTGGGAGTCGAAGCTCTATCAGTGTTAAAATAAAAAACAAAAGAATAGATTCTAATGTGAAGTAGAGTAGATTTCTTCCAATTCCTGGAGCTTTCATGTCAAAGTAATCGTCAGTCCAATCTATGCATCCTGTTTCGGGGCAAAAGACCGTTCCTGGAATATGACGACAGAACAAAGCATTGTTATTCCTTTTACGAACAGATTCAATACATACTTAATTATGGCAGCAAAGAATGCATATAAATTTAAAGGAAAACAAAAATTAGGAACTTAAAACGATGAACATTTTAAATAGCGAAAGGTTCAGTTGGTAGAGCACTGAACCACAGCAGACCAATATGCTATTGTGTCACGCGTCATCTTTCCCATCAGGATGGCTGATGTGAACAGGTCTCGAGTCTGTGCCACCTTCACGGTGCTAGTACAAAGCCAGCAATAGAAAAATTGTTTTCATTTTCAGAGTTAGGGCCAGTATTCAGAGCTAAAATGGGTCACATTTTGACCGGGTCTATGCTTGGGACCTAGTCTGGCCCTGCGACTTGGTTTTTAATTAATTTATTATTCACTATTGTGTTTGAACAGGATTTCTTCACGGGTGACCGGGACCGAAGATGAAGGGAGGTACTCCCGATAGGACAAAAAAATTCGACCCCGAAAATTTCCTAACTAATAACATATAGAAATAGTCTCATATCCCCAGAAAGAACAAAAAATACCCCTGGAGGTGTGCAAATAATCCCACCTCCAAAAGTCTATTCAAAAAGAATTTTGTGTCTGAAGTATTAATTAGGATACAAGCATTAAAATCCTTTAAAACACTCAAAAATGAAGTTCCCATACCTAATATTCATGATAGTGAAAAATCATCAAGATGTCAAGGGGTCAGTAAGATCAATATTGGATCATTGAGTCACTGGGTCATAGTGTAGTTGACCAAGACCGAGTCACAGGACCACGGAGTCAGTATTGGATCATTGAGTCACCGGGTCATGTCAGTGTAGTTGGCCAAGACCGAGTCAAGGAATCACGGGGTCAGTATTGGATCATTGAGTCACCAGGTCATAGTCAGTGTAGTTAGCCAATTGACCGAGTCAAGGGGTCACGGGGTCAGTTTGGTCAATATTGGATCACT
>JAGDQP010000477.1:101089-130826 GCA_022664845.1 Lepisma saccharinum | reverse complement strand
CTGAAAATACAACTTGTAACTTAAACTTAAAATAGGGTCTACATCGGCCTTGCTTGACGCATAGAGTAAACAGAAGTATGATACCTACAACGATTCTCGGCTGGTCGAAAATCGAAAAACTTCATAGAACAAGACTGAGTCCTGACGAAAGTTTCTCTCAAGTCAAATAAGCCCAGAGATTCCGTCAGAGTTTTCAGTTTAGGGGAGGGTGTGTAAAGTGAAAGTCGGGAGGGTGTAAGTGGAGTTTTGTACGGTTTCTATTGATTTTACACCGTAACAATTTTATATTTGGGGAAGGGACTCTCGAGAATTGGAAGGGATGACATCCACCACGGGGGATTCTGGCAGAATCACTGATTGAATCTACCTGAAAGTCTCATTTAACTTTGAGTTTAAAACGAAAGTTATTTGTAGAGAATCTCTTAAGGAACGATAAGCGATAGATATATAGGGTGCAGAGCTGAAACAGTCATTTTTGGTGACCCGGTCTGACCCGAACATAGATATATCGGGTACTACTTCGAGAGTGATTTGCTAAGCTGACCACGCTTACGTCATTACTTGTCGAGATATGACGTCAATTGTGACGATGCCGCTTTAACTTGGAGCGCCATGTAACTTCGAAACTACGCATATTTCGAAGTGTTTTTTTTAAGCAACCTTTTTCCTGGTTTGATGAGAATTTTTCGTTCCTAGAATATTGCATCCTAACTGATCCTTGAAGGATCTGCCGCTTCAACAGAACTCGAATGAGGATAATGAATAGAACACAATGTACATTTATACATCCAAACTTTTAAATATGTGCTGTAATAGAGAGAGAGAGAGAGAGAGGGAGAGAGAGAGAGACAGAGAGAGAGAGAGAGAGAGAGACAGAGAGAGAGAGAGACAGAGAGAGAGAGAGACAGAGAGAGAGAGAGAGACAGAGAGAGAGAGAGAGAGAGAGAGACTAAAACTCCTGACCTCTGCATCCTAATATTTGTGGACTTAAGAGTCATATCGAACAGCCAAAGCAATGTTCTTATTGTCATAATCCTAATTTTGATATGAAAGTTAGGAATCTAAGATAGGAAACATATAATTCTTGAAACTGAAACTATTAAACATAAAGTGATTTTCTTAGTTCTAACTTTTCAGATTAGAATATTCAGAGCTGTGTAAAAACGCCTCTTCTTGTACAAAATTTGTATTCTCACTGGCATTGAGATTTTAAATTTCTTGTTAAAAGATGCAAAATGTTTGCTTTCATGTTGTACTAAGTTCCTTATCCTTTTGAAACTATTTTTTATACATAATACTTTTCTTCTAGTAATTGTTTCAAGTTCAGAACACATTATTTTCTTCAAAATTCTAGTGCAGTTTTAATATTGAGTCAGTTTCATAAGATATTATCAAAGACCTCATAATAGATAGATTAGCACGCTTCCCCATTTCTGGATGCGCTAAAACTAATGGTTTTTTGTATAGGAGCACGTGATTTTGAATCCATCCACTAGGTTGCACTGGCATCGACCTCATATTCTATTAGAGCACAGATTAGATCGGTGTTATAATCTATTTTTAATTTAAAAATCCGCTAAGATGGAGGATAAACGACTTAGCAGTAGTATTTCTATTGAACTGTTAAATGTTCAAGTAGAATTCAACCAAACGGATGCTTTTAAAGTACTCCTACTTTCAGTTGATGTACAGTCGATACAAATTATTGAAGTATTAATAACATGTTGGAATTGCTTATTTTATTTCACACATGTCGGACTATAAACAAAGACACATGCCTGAATATCTTGAAAGTAATCTTTAACCGTGATGTTAGGTTATAGATGACCGGAGAATGGAGGAGACTGTAGAATGAAGAACTCCATAGACTCTATGATTCACCCGATATTCTAATAATGAAAGCACGACGATTAAGATGAATAGGCTCAGATGGGGGAAAACGAAGATTATTTCCCATTTTGTGGTTAGTAAGCTGGAGGGGGGAAAGATGCCACTGGGAAGACAGAGACGTCGTTAGAATTACAATCTTAGAAGGGCTCTTCAAGAGTTAGATGTTCGTAGTGAAAAACTGGCTTGATTTTGCGCAGAATAGAATCCATATGGTGAACGTTTGTTACTGCGGCAATGAACTTGCGAGTTCCGTAGCCTTAGAGTTACTTAGATGTGAGGTTATAAGTTAAAGATGATTATCGGTAAGCGACAAAGAAGTTTGAAATTTGTTGAGTTAGGTTGTTTTGAACCTCAATGGGAATTATATAAATTATTAGACCATGTTGTAAGTTTGTGTTGGTTGATTTCTCGTCTTCTATATTAAAGAATCGAAAATTAAGCTTCACATTCTTAATCTCAGCTTAGAATTCGTATTTTACAGGAGAATGTACTACAATGACGTAAGTAAAAGAAAATTGAAAAAAAGGCGAATAACTTTTATGGAAGGAAGCAAATATTACCAGAAAATAGTGATTACTTACATCCAAGGTTGCTTTCAGAGCTGGTAAATCATTCATTCCTGGCTGCATTTTCACGGTTATCAAGGCAATAATCAGAAAAATAATTGGCATGAGGATCTGAAAAAAAAGAAGAAAAACAATATTATAAATAATAAAACCACAGCATGAGTACTAATTGTTAAATACATGATTAATATACGAATTTGAAAAGCTACGTCACTAGATAGTTTCAAAATTTATGATGGTTGAATACAATTTATTACGTAAATTGCGTGTTATGTTCCGTTAATTTTTTTAAATTTTTTTATATATTTTATTTTTTTACGTGTGCTACAGTTGCTTTCAGAGAGGAAACCGTAACAAGATAAGGAGATTCTAACCTGACTTCAGTGCGTTCCATCAGTTTATTCACTCTCCAACGAGAAATATTAGCTCTCTAATTTGTGATATTGCGTATGAATCTAAGCAGAATTTAAACATAAATTTGTAGCTTTTGTATATGCAAATATAGAACAAAAAAATTACGAGCAACTGTAGAAAACGGGGAGCTGTGTTTCCAGCTTTGCAATACTGACCATACACGGGTTACGCCTCTTGTTTGTTTATCATAGCAGAGGCTGGTATTTTTTTTTGAGCATTTATTCGCAAGTCATGTTGACGGTTTACCGAGAAGATAAAGAAGATACCAGTGGCTAGGTCCCGGCAGATAGAAGACAAATGGAGAGAGCGCTGTAACAGTAAAGAGTCGTCACCAACAACTGGTTGGAGGTCATGGATAGAAAATATGGCAGAACAACATCGGCTAAGAAGAATACCGGGCGAAAGCCGAAGATGAGTGATAGAGACCGCCGAATGCTAAAGAGGATTGCAAAACAACCCCAAACCACCGCGGCAAAAGTGACAATACAAGTAAATTCTACCGTCCAGACTCTTTTTCTACAAAAACTGTTCTCCCAAGACTTCACAAAGCCCATATTCATGGTCAAGTGGGAATTGCTAAACCGTTAATCTCGGATATAAACGCCAAACTCCGAAAAAAAAAAAAAAAACGGCCGCAAAGAGCATAAGACTTGGACAGCTGAGGACTAGAAAAGGATGATATTTTCAGAGGAATCACAGTTTACCTTATTCCCAACAAAAATGCTCATGTTTATGTGTAGCGAATCCCCAACGAAGCCAAGTATCCAAAGTGTCTCGTTGCAACTGTCAAGCATGACGGTGACTCCATGATGATCTGGGCGGCAATTTTATGGTTTTCAATGGCCTCCAGTACCATCATTACTAGTCATGTTACCATGTGAGAATACCTGGACATTTTTTTATGATCATGTACATCCAAAGAAGGACGCCATTTTCCAGAATGGTAATGCACCCATTCACAGAGCCGAGTTAGTGCAAGGATGATTTGAGAAGCACTAGAACGAACTATAACATCTTTCCTGACCAGGGAAATCCCAAGACTTAACTATTATCAAACAACTGTGGACACTTTTGGAGCAACGAGTGCGCGAAAGATTTCAACTTCTAACACTACTGAAGCAATTGACGGATGTCCTGCTGAAGGAGGAAAACAATCTTCCACTGGAAACTGCTGAGGTTTGTATCCTCAGAGGATGGATTCAAGCTATCGTAGATAATAAGGCCAAATTATGATCAACACCATATTAATAAAGGAAGAGTGTAAATTTCGTAGGTGTTCGTGCTTTTGTCCAATATCTGTAAATATAACACGTATTATTTTGCTACCTTTGCTCTGGAAAGTAAAACTAACTGAAAATTACTATTGTTTACGCTTGAAATAATCTCTATGTAAATATTTCCCCCCCTTATCCATCATTTCATCATCCGGTACTGCAATTTTTTTTCTTTCTTATTAAAAGTCTCCGAGACAGATGTCTACCCACATAGCAGAGTACATCCCTGGGACGTCCCATTTAGATCCCATTAACGTCAGATTTCTCAAGCTCCCATAGCGATGTCCTAAGGACGTCCGTGGGATAACTCTGTGGGCAATACAAACAGTTCATCCCTTACGGAGGTCCCCTGGATGTCCTCCGGAAAGCCGTGCGGGATTACCTACCTGGAATTTCTATAAATTAAATCGACCTTACTATTATTATTATTTAATTAATTATAACTATACGAAGGATATGCCTTCGTATAGTTATACGAAGGATTAATTATAACTATACGTCCCATGGATGTAAACGGGACTTAAACAGGACGTCCTACGGACGTCCCGATATCCTGCCAGGAGATCAGTCAGATATTCCTGGGACGACATTTTGCTATGTGGGTATCTTTTTTTTGTGTGTGTGTGTTAAATTATTCTCTCGTTAGACAACCATATATTGTTTCTAAACGACGCTAAGATGTGCAAAATGAATCTTGATTTCTTTTGTAAATCAGTGTTGTCTTGCATTAGACCTTGAAGTCAAAATCAAGTTGAATTTCGATAGAAGACTGTAAATAGATATGTCTAAACTTAGTTTATTTAAAAAAAAAAAAAAAGAGTGAAGCTATTTCGTATTGACTGGAAGGGCGTTTAGCACAAAAAGTTTTTAACTGAAAGATTTAATTTATGAAAATAAGGGACCAAATGTAAGGACACTCCTGAATCGTAACAAGTGATTAGAACTTTTCCATTAAGTTTTGAACTAGATATAACACAGGAATGAAATAATACTGTAATGTAGAATGAAACAAAATGATGTAATTAGATAACAGTTGAATGACGTAACAATTAGCAGTTCACTAATTGTTGAGGTTTCGTCATTGTTTCTGCGAATCACTCAGCTATTTTGCTTTTAATAATAATAGCTTGTATAGTTTCTATTAGCAATTTATATAAACTTTGTAAATCCACATTAAGTATTTTGATGCCTGTTTCCAGCATTTTGCTTCTGTATTAGGTTTGGTTTCCTATTGATTGCTGTCGATGTCCAAGTTTAAGGTAAAGATTTGTTAGAGCTGTGTTTCATGTTGGAGTTCTTTAATTCATATTTCTATAGAGGTTATTTTGGGGAATAGTCTGTGGTGGTTCAAAGCATCCGTTGGTATGATCAACATTAATTTACTGTCGGAAGTCGAATATTGAAGTAATTCCGTAAGTGTTTAACTCACGCGACTTTAGGAATTACATTACGTTACTGCACTGGCGAAAATACTTTGAGTTAACTGTAATAAAAAGATTCCCTTACGTAGGATATGCGAAGTAGTCACGCATTTATCTACGTATTATTTTATTTCCGCATTTTGGCTTACATGTAGGTGTTATGGGGATTTTTGATGTCGGCCAATGCCTTTTGTGTTTACTAATGCTGAGGACAGAAAGAGATTAAAACACAAAAAAGTTCGTTTTTCGTCTCAATGAAACCTATGGAAAAAAAATGAAAGGTTAATAGCAGAACCAGATAACCCTAAAAAATTATCTTCTGTACTCATATGTTATGTAGATCAGAGTCCTCTTAAGCAAAATTTAATAAGCACTAATACTCAACGCAAAACTTTATACAGAACTGCTCTTTTGTGAAGTGTTAATTTTATTTTTAAAAATTTATTCTAACGGAGTATGCAGATGACTGCGTCCTAAATTTATCACAAATCTATGGGATGACATCCCTTGGCGAACACATCATTTGTAGTAAGTAACCAGAAAAGTAATGATGAGCATTTCTGTTCTAGGATTTATCTGGACACTATCCTGATGGGATTTAGAGAAAAAACATCTTTGAAACCTCAGTCAGGATGGCAGGCGAAAGCAGTATTCAAACGCTCGTGCATTACACAATCTTGATACGAAGTCAGTGAACGTCACCAGTAAAGTAAAGGGGGATGGCAACTGCCTCTAGACGAAAGAATACCAAACTATATATTTTTTTAAACGTTTCGGCAGATATTTATCCCATTATCAAATAAAGCTTTCATTCATTTAGTTTATTTGGATAATAGCTCTCTCGATTGAAATGTAACAAAAGATGGGGGGTTTGATCTGATACCGTAAAGGTAAAAACAATTTTAGTACTATATTTTCACAGCTTTATATAACCAAATTGATTATTACATACGGGAAAGTACCTTGGCTCTAAATTCATATGGACATCAATTGAAGTTTTGAGGTTAAGCATTTACATGAGGACACAATATACATATGAGGACTCTTGCATTTTACAAAATATATTGAATTTAGCTTCCACCAAGATTGAAATTACGTGATACTATTTTCTTACAAGTACAATAGAGTTTAAATAAGTGAACACAAACATTACATACAAAAAACAACAATAATAATAATACATCGTTCACAAGAGAGAAAAAAATGTTAAGTATTAAATTTTGTATATTACCTGGATTGAATACAAAATTCTGCTCCGGTACACGTATCTCAATTTCTTCATAAACATTGCCATCATCTGATTGTAGAATAATTGCGATCCAGATACAATTTCGGAGGTTTCTATGGACACTAAATAAATAATAAAAAAAGAGCAGTATTTAGAGAAAAAATTGCAAATTCGCAAAATTATACATTTAATTCCTCAGAAAGGGAAGTCATTTTCATATCGACGCCTTAAAGTTAAGACAAGATATATTATTATTATTATTATTTTGCCAGGATGTATCTTGGAACTACGCCTTGACCGACTTCATTCACACAATTCTTCTCCCCTATCCGAACCTGGCCTGGTCCAAAGTTGTCTGAAGCTCATTAAGTACAATTAAATTTCTCTTATATAGCAAACTCAAAACAGCATTGCTGTCTTGAGGTTTACATAAGGGAATAGGATATAATAAAATTTTGCAGAAGCTGCTCTTTGGAGGTGAAAAACATCTTCCCGGATCAAGAGTTTGGAACCGGAAGGGAAAGAAATTGGACATGCGAGATTAGGTGCACATTGGAGACACTGATGTGAATTTGTACAGCGTACATTCACACACACACACATATATATATATATATACATACAAACAGACAAAGAGACAGAACAACATACTGACAGAATAACTCCTATGCCCGCCCGTTGATGCGGGAACAAAAGGAGTCACGGAAATTTGCTGTACATTGTACGAAATGCAAGGATCACCTAGATATTTGATAGGTATCCCATGAATTATGACCAGCTATGGTCTAGGACCTCTCCTCCCCACGCCAGTAAGGAAAGAGGCCATAGAAAGTTTGGTGTAAATTGGTCCAACGGTTGGGATTTGTGTAATGGACATACATATCGAACAACAAATAGTATTTACGTTCAATATATTAAATGTATTCCGTGCTAATTTATATATATTGTCTGTATTTGAAGAGCTTGTTTTCAAAAGCTACTACATCCATTTTAATACTTTTTTTTTAATTTTTGCTGTATTTCATATACTATACAAGTTCTGTCTCGATTTTTTTTGTCAGTTTGAACGAGAAAGTATTTTATTCAATTTACGTCAATGGTTTAATATAATATTTGCTTCCAAATCAAATCAGGAACTTACAGATCATATGAAATTAAAAAAAAAAGAAAAAAAAAAGTAACATGGATATAGTGGCTTTTGGAAACAAGCTTCTCATTTGTGTTATTGTGTAAGTGTGCGTCTGTGCTTTTGTGTGCATCATGAATTTTTAATTGATTTTTTTGTCTTAAGGATAGCAAATGTCCTTTTTTTCTTTCAGTTATTTTAAGTATCACTTGACGTAATTCGTTATTATTTGTATTTTGAATATTTCATATATTTTCGATGACAGGGATTAGTAGTAGAAGTGCTAAAAGCTGAACCGCCTTCTTAAACGAAGCAATTCTCAATTTAATTTAATTAAAACAATAAAATTGTTATAACAGAGAATGAAGAAAAAGTGTTGTTAATCTTAACATCATAGTATTCACATCAAACGATGGCAGCACCGTATGTCTATTTGTCTCAAAAATAGTTAGGGATAATCAATAAACAAAGATTGTTATGTGTGTATTAAAGTAGCGAAATTATGGTATGGTTATTGTCTAGAATTAAATAAATGCGATATGAAAACAATGTATTGTATTAACTAAACCGTTTATTGATTGGTAACCATATTTTATCTGGTTCACCTATTGTGTAATAAAGACAAACACAACTTTCTGACAATGCAGTCTGAAGAAGGAAATGGTATACTTCCGAAACTGATATGTTTTAATTTCTTTTTGTTACTAATATATCAGCCTTGTCAGAAAGTTGTTTTTTTCTTTATTCAAGATGGATACAAGGCCATTTTGTGGTAATATTCTATTGTGTAAATTGAGTCTAGGTTAGTTTTTATGTATGTACATGCGATAATATACTATCCTACCTGTGTGATTTGGTTTCATGTAATAATAATCAGTGGCGGCTCATCAGGAGAAGTTGGTGAAGTTCACCTTCACTTACTATTTTCATATGCATTAACTAAATAGGCATTATTTGGACCAGACACTTAGCCAATATCATCTAAGATCGTATCGTGGTATTATCAGTATCCTGTAAAAGCCCAGAAATCCTAGGATAAATGATGAAGAATAAGAATAGTAGGAACTTGTTGATGGAAGTTTTGGTAATACTTCACCTATTATTTGTGTTACGAGCCGCCACTGAATATGCATCAACAATGCAGTGATGTAGAAAGTCCAGAAATCAAATTGTTTGGAATCTCGTGAACAAATTGTGTCTCGAAATTAAATGTAGCAACTATAATAGTGGATATACTTTGCTTTGCGACAACTTCTTGTAAGTTTATAGGTAACATTACAAACTGTTTATTTTCAAGTTACTGTTACATTTTTTTCTGTTTATTTTAGCCTGTAGAATATGCCTTGTGCCCTATTTTATTTCTGTGGATTGCAATTGTCATTTTCACAAACATCAAAAGTGCGCAAGAGAGAGAGACTGTGTACACATATACAAACAACACTTACCTCTATTCCGAGTCATGTTCCTCGTAGAATAGTGAATCGTGTTCATCATTATTTCAATTTGACGCGGCGAATCATTATGGTGAAGGAAAAGGACTAAGAAGTGGGAAACATTTATTATACTTTCTTTTATTTTCTTTTATATTTATTTTATTTTATTATTAAAACAGAACAGAACGATTCCAGCGTTTTATTTATACTCAAACTAGTTGACGGAATAATATAACATGCTTGCTTTCTGTGTGCGTGATCACGGGTTCAAGTCCTATAAGGTCCATTGAATCAGATTATGTCTGATTCATGGAATATTTAATTTTACTCAAATCAGAGCGGAGCTTTAATACAACACTCTGTGTATGCTTCCATCAAGCAGAACCAATGACATGCCTCAGTTATTTAAGAAATATAACGACATATACGAGAAATAAATCATAAGCATTAAGAATGATATTTGCAATTTATAAAACTGATGAATATATATATTGTCTTCAGTTTATTTTGCCGCAAATTTAATCTTGAAATAATTTTTGTTACTAGGTCATTAACAAATTCTTTTAATTTTATCATCTGTTATGTGTTTGTTAAATATGGAAACACATAATACACAAAACATAAATATATACATTGACAAGCTAAATAAAGGCAGCATTTATTGCATTAAAAAAAAATAACACGAACACATCACATTTGACCCTAACTTGCGGGAAAAAAAAGCCGTTTTGGCTTCAGTTGTCGCAATGTTAATATGACCTTGAAACAGAGGAGGATCAACCTTTTGATTAAAATAGATAATAAAATGTTTAATTAATGCTTTCGCACTTTCCAAGTTTTAGCATACGCACATTAACACAACATATAATAACTATCAGGGATGTAATGCAAAATTTTTAAGTGGGTATACGCTTCGCTCGTTATAATTAAACATTCCCTTACTATCCCATATATATGCGTAATTCATAAATTTTAGGTGGATATACGGCGATGCCTAAAAAATTTTATGTGGGTATACGGACGCCGTATACCCGCGTATACCCTCCATTACAGCCCTTACAACTATACAACCAAGGCATTTGTACAATATCATAATAATATGAACGATTACAAAATTTTTATTTATTGGGTACGTGGTATATACAGGCAGCTAAGCATAAGCCGATGAAACGTCTGAGGGATGTCATCCCTAGGCAAGCAATTGTCAGGCGCAGTGGTGGAGAAGGCAGCAGTCAGAGCCTTAGTCTAGGTGCAGTCTAGTGAAGCTGAGTGAACCTCAGTCAGTTTGTCTGGCAAAAGGACTGAGTGTGCGTGTCTTTCTTGTGCTGATCCGAAGTCCGCGGCGGTAACTCCCTCAGGGGCTGAACAATTTTTGCTTAAAATCGACAAATTGCAAGGCAACTGGATGTACTTTCAAAATTGTTTGCAGATGGCGATTTTCAATTCTCAAAATGATGGCGTGTCGAGAGAAAAAAAAAGCATAACAACGCTAAACAACATACCATGCGGCCGTAGTTCAGTTGATAAAGCGTTGGCTTAACAATCGAAAGGTCTTGGGAACGATCCCAGCGGCCACCAATTGTAACTGACATTTTTCCTGAGTCACACCAAGCAAATACCGGACTTGTACCTTCAAGCTAGTCTGGTCTGATCAAAAGCTGCTTAAAGGCTATAAATAAATTGAATACATCATCATGATGGTTGATAATAACATACCGAAAATCTAACTGGTTGAGCTTGTCTAGAAAAAAGTTAATCTGATAACCAAAAATGATTCAAAGTGAGTATTTACGTAGTGTCTGGCCTTTGCGATTTTGGAATGTTCAATGTTCCAAATTATTCAGGATACTTCTTCAAGAACTTGACGTAAAAGAAGAACAAGAAAAGAAAAGGAAGAAGGATAGATTATGTACGGAACGAATCATCTGAACATAATCTTTGTAAGAAACTTTTTTTTCGCTTTTTAAATATTCTTTAAAGATATACAGAACGACAGCCAGACTTACACATGTCATATGAAAGTAAATTTCTCTCAAAATACTGTCACAGAAAAATAAAAAAAATAAGATAATTCCAAATATATTCAAATAACTAGCTAATATATACCCGCCCGTTGGTGCGGGGTGAAGAAAATGTGTTGGCAATACTGATAATTGGAACCATTTTTAAAATTAATTGGTAAAATCAAATGTTTATTTTCTTTCTGTCTAAAGTCTCCATTCCCCAACAATTCATTTAAGCGACTGTTTTAATTTAACGTCGCTTTTCTCGTTTCTCTTCGAAGGCGAAATTTCTTACCAAGCATTGCTTAGCAGTAAAGATTGAAGGCTAAAAATATATAAATAACTAAGTGAATCAAATGAAACGAAAAAGAAAGGTATTTGCAAGAAAAAAAAATATTATCATTTAATATCTCTGGTCATAGATGAACGAAACTTACGTGTTTAGTTCTGATATGAGAAATGGTTCAACTATGGTAAACTATTTCTGGTTTTCAACAATAGAAATTTGAATAATAAAATGTAAACAATTTATTTATTTCATTGTTATTTGGGTCGTATAGAAATTCAATGGAATTTTTGATGGTATAATATCTCGACTCGTGAGAATTGGACCATCAAAGTAACATGAGAAAAACCTTGGGGTAACCAAGGACTAAGTTTATGCCAAAATCATTTTAATGGTTTTTGAATTTTGTCGAGAGAAAACGTACTCACTTTCATTTTTAGATTTCAAATGATTCTTCTTTCCCTCTTCTTCTCTTTATCTCTGTCGGTTGATGGCCGAAATTTTATGTTATATCTTGATAATTTAGCTGGTATCATGTTCTACAAATTTAACAACTTTATTATATTACTTTGTAAATATTATTTTCTCATTATAAGAAAGAATGTCCTGAAAGATGCCGGGTACTACAAAAAGTGCCATTACATATCCTCCCCCGCCTTTTTTTTTATTATCTTCTGCGTTCCTCAGGGTCTTAAAAATGAAATTCAAATTCAAAATTCCATTCTTTATTTACTTATTATCTTGTACGTTAATTTCCTGAATGATTGGAAAAGTGGAACCTGAAGTGATTGTTCTTGTCACAGAACAATGAAAGACCGAACACCACACAAGCACGCTCTCTTTGAAGTATACAGGTTCCTTGCGCATTTTGGTCATATAAAATTTCGATCGAATAAAATACAATTATCGTATACTGTCACGTTTCTGTTGAAAGTAGTAATGAAGATTCATATGTTTTTTTCATATACATTATTTCTTTTAGCAAATGAGGACACTTGTACAAATGAGGAAAGAGTCCGCTGCTACTCATGGGCACAGACGCAGACACAAAAGCGCGCGCACACACATACACACACACATAGAGTTTCCTGAGGATATTCACATGCACTAATTAACATTTACCCAACAAAAAGTAATTTGTGTTAAGTGTTAATTCGTGCACGCGGATTTCCTCAGAAGGTAACATAAAGTACTACTTCTCTTCTTCTATTCAAATTTTTACCCGCTTTATCTCTCTCTCTCTGTCGTGCGCGCGCAACTCCTAAATATATCATTTTTCCTATGTCCTTTTATCATTTAGAATACTTATATCACGTGGTTCTAGTTGTAAACACATCAGAAACATACAGATGGAACAACTATATTTCGACCTTTATAAGGTCTTTCTTAAGCAGATTATAGAGATGTGACGAACAAGTATATTACGAGAAATACAGTCTGTCTCATTCGTCTGTGTACATGTGTTCGACATATCTGTATCATCCTGCTTGAGAAAGATCTCATAGAGGTCGAAATATAGTTCTTTCATCTGTGTGATAATTATGTGTGTACTACTAGAACAATGTGATCTACGTTTTGTTTCCATTCTTGTCTTTAGTTTTAACTTAAATATCCTTTCCGGGTTTCCTATAAAATTGTACTTACATTATAGAATATCATGTCAGGCGTACACGTACTTCACGACCACCGTAGAAAAGCGGCAACGTTTCGCAAAAGTGTTTTCACATGGTAGGAGAGAAAATGGACAAAGTGGATTGGTACAGGACTTGTGCTAAGGAGACACCACGTTGTCAACTGATGCTGGGTGACAGTGTAGCCAGGTTATGGAGGCCAGAAAATGACTAGATGAGTCAGAGAAATCACCAAATGGAGGAGGAAGTGCGGAGGTTACTAGGAGTAGGTAAGGGGCTTTCTAAAGGAATAAGAGGGTAACGAATCAGAGGGGAGGAGGAAATAATAATAATAATATAGGACATGGGCACTCGTTAGCACCACTTCTCCTGTCCTTCTTTACTTGTATTATGTGAAAACGCCTTTGGCGAAACGTTGTCATCATTTCATTGTGTATGTGTAAAGTTCTCGCCGTACGTCTGTCTGTGCCTTTTAATATGTAAGTAACCTGATTGATACTACAATTAAGTTAAGTTGAGTTAAATAATTGCTGGAATGTAGTACCAGAAACAAAAATTTCAAATGATAAATTTAACTTTTCTTAGTTCTTAATTAATATCACTAATAAATACCACTGAGGAGATGTCTTCATCAAAATAAAAATAAAATTTTACTTACATTTGTTTCTTTGCTTGTTGGCGAAGGCATCTGGATGTTCGAATTGACTTGAACTGATAACAAATAAACCGTTATTGGCTTCCCGATGATGACCATTTGCCAAAGTGTCCATTTCTCCGCTGTCGGATAATACTTCCTTATCTTTTCCTACCCTGCAGAAGAAGTAAGTATTTTTATTAACCAAAGAAAACATATTAATAATAATGCTTGAAACAACCAGTTCCGAGAGCAGATACAGTAAATATAAAAGAATTACGCAATTAATTATAATATTCATAATATTTACAATGATTAAAAAGATCTGTGTTGTTCTTTCTGGATCCGGTTCGAATTTTGTTCTCTTTCTTTCTGGTGTACCTCAAAGTGGCGTCTTGAGCTCTCTACTCTTTCTTCTATATATAAACGATTTTCCATCTCCCCTGTTTGCTAACTATTGTACATTAATTCGAGAAATCAGATCATGGCACGAAATTGCTGATCTTCAAAATTCCGTCTCTGATCTCTTGAATTGGTGTAATGCGTGCAACTTGATAATAATTCTTCAAAATTTTCTTTTCTTACTATTTCTTTCAAGAAGAATCAAATCCTACCTATCTATTTCAGTGGAGATAATCCCCTATCGCTAATGTATCCTCTCAAAAGGATCTAGGAGTGCTATTTGACGGATAACTTTTGTTTGCTGATCACATGACCTCTATAATTAACAGTTCTATGCGCTAGATTTACTGAAATTAAGGATCTTCATTCATTAAGTATATTCTACAAATCTTCATCTCCCCTAGAATTGAATATTGCTCCCTAATTTGGAACATGGCTACTATTTCTAATCTATTTCATATTGATTCTCTTTTTAAACTTCTTTCTTGTTATAGAAAAAAATATATCGGTACGTATAACTTAAGCATATCCGAATTATTACCCTTTCTTGATCTCCACGTTCCTTCTTCTTGTCGCAAGCTGTTAGATATGATGCACTTATACAAGACACTTATCGGGAATTTCAGAACATGGGACTTAAGATCTACACTTTATTGCCTTGCGGAAAACTAGAAGTAATAACCTGCTTCACTGTGCCACGCCTACGTTACGTTGACTGCAGTGTTCCTTATTCTATAGATTTGTAGGTGTGGTTTAATAATCTTGGTTTAAAAATTCATAATTTTAGATCCAAAAATACTTTTCGTCGACGGCTAAATTAAAATATCTGAGCTATATTTCTCTTGTGTATAATAATCGTCATGTAACGACTTGTTGTGTTATGTGTTATTTTAAAACTTAATTTAATGTTATTTAGTATCTTCGATGTCGGCAAGTTTGTTAAGAATCTTTTCTCAACTCCTGCTTCTTAGATGTCCAGTTCCAAGGAGTAACACAATAAAGCGCGAACGTGAGCTACAGAAATCCCCACCACCAAAATCTTCCGGGGATGTTTCTTATATTATAAAAAAAATAAAGGTAAACCAACAACCTTTAATCTAAATTGTACTTGTAAAACAAGTCAATGATCATAGCAATATCTTTCAATCTCTGTGTAGGGGTGGTGGTAACCATATTTTTGCCCTCTTTCTCTCTACATACGTCAGCAGTGATCGAAATATAGATTACATCATTCAATACAAACAAACATAAATGCCAAAGAATCATATTTGCAAATTTCTGAACAAATCTTGCGTAGCAAATAAGTCTTGGTGGAGTTGCTGTTAACCATGATGCTTTAGCTACGCTGGTAGGTCTACAGGTTTACCACTGGAATATGGCAATACGAAATATCAGGACTTTTAGCGGGATATACAGATTTTTTAATACTACAGCATACATCGACTGTAAACATTATTTATATTTACTAATCGAGCCGCCTACCATTAAACTTCGTAAATTTGTAATTGAGAACTGTAAATGTAAGTGTAGGATAGATTTCTAGTGGTCCCAAAACATATTTTTTGTTCCTTTTCTGCCCCCTCCCCCCGGCGGGAGGCTCTAATTTCATTTTGCCCGTCTGTACCTCTATAACACTTACTTTATGCATCCGGTCGTCTTTAACGAAAATTACTGTCTCAATGAAATCAGGCAACAAAAAAAACTGACTTCAGCTTTGACCTAATTGAACCCAATTTGCCATGCTAATTTTAATCTGGTGACACTGATACAGATTCTTTTTATAGTGTCCCACGTAACCAATTAGACATACTGGACTCGAATTTTTAAAATATTTTCGTCATCTTCACTTTCGATACCTATAATAATGTGTGTCTTCTTCAAGCACAGATCTAGAAGTTGGTTTCAGGAGTGAGGTTGTGAAATTTATGTAAAAATCATATAATTGTGCCTAAAATTACACTAATTAAAAAAAAACGAATTTCGAGGGGGCGGGGTCCTGATCCCCGGATTGTCCCTATGCCCCTAGTCTTGCCGCTACAGCCATTTTGTTTCTTGATACACACACACCCACATAGCAAAATGACGTGCCAGGGATATCTGACGGATCTCCTGGCAGGATATCGGGACGTCCGTAGGACGTCCTGTTTAAGTTCCGTTTACATCCATGGGATGTATAGTTATAATTAATCCTTCGTATAGTTATAATTAATTAAATAATAATAATAGTAAGGTCGATTTAATTTATAGAAATTCCAGGTAGGTAATCCCGCACGGCTTTCCGGGGGACATCCAGGGGACCTCCATACGGGATGAACTGTTTGTATTGTCCACAGAGTTATCCCACGGACGTCCTTAGGATATCGCTATGGGAGCAGGACCATTCTGATGGTAATGGGATCTAAATGGGACGTCCCAGGGACGTACTCTGCTATGTGGGCACATACACTTCTTTTTAGCAACAAAAATCCATGTTCACGTTACATTTCATTCTATAAACCTACTTTCAGTAGCGATTTCTTCTGCAGATCATCGGATCAATGGACCTTCAAATAATAATAATAATAAAGAAAAATGTTATTTTATTTCTTCCGCTCATTTTCAGCTTTCAGGAGCAATATTTGTATCAGAATCTGCCTCTGGCCGTTGTAACTCAAATACATTTAAAAGTTTTTTTATCGTGTATCCTTTTGAATTTTCGCTTTAAATGAACAACATCCACCACAGATATTTCCGCTTCTTTTCTTTACTTTGATTTGAAATTAAGTTAGAAATCAATTTGATAAGGAAAATTGCGATGCCGTACAAAAGTTATATAAGATAAAAGCTACTTATTTCTTATCACAATCTTAAGATTCATATAAAACACTTACTTCATAAACACCTCTTCCATTGTTGTTAAAGAAACGCCGTAACTGATAATCCCAAGACTTTGGCTCTGCATTTCAAGTTCTCTCATCATATACTCAAATCTTCCAGACAGCTCTTCTGGAAGAAGATACGAAAGCTCGGAACCTATGTTCTGATTTACGTTGATGTTCGGAATATACTTTCTCAGTAGATCGGTGATTGCTGGGATATTGCAGAAGGAATCCTTCACAATGATCAAATGATATCCAGCTCCTACAAAGACAAGAAAAACTTTTGTGACTTTTTTGTATTTTACGTTGTATGGTTCGACGTAGATTTTTTACCAGTACTTTCAATGTATCCCCACTAGTATTGAAAGCTCCAGTCCCAGTACCCTTTGATTTATGGTCAATATAGTGGTCAATATTGGAACTTGTGTGCACGTGATGAAGCTTATTTGGATCAAGCAAAATATTGTGGAACTTGCTTTTAACCCTTAAACGACCAGTCGGGACCAGTTATTTTCCATTTCTGTGAAGTGTGGGTTTAATTTTTGTGTAATTATACATTTTTCCTGTAATTTATCCACTTAGTAGCATTATATTTGATTTCAGATAGTTATTTCAAGGCTGCTTTTTTATATATAGAGATCGGGATCATAAATGTCCCAACTTGGCCAACGTTTGAGATTTCTGGAACTAAGCTTATTTATTGGTGACCTCTAAGTAGGACATGCAACAAATGAAAAGCGTACTGAGACAACTCAGCAATAGTTGTATTGTTGTCAACACTCAAAAGTTCAATAATATTGTTCACTTCGTACAAAAAACGAGCCGCAACGGCCTTCTTCTTCTCGGCAGATGCTAGCATAAAACAGCTGTTTTCTTCTTGATGGTGTTCGGCAAGAAAACCTCATCGCATCAGAAGCGAGTTAACATTAATGGGATTATGGGATCTTTTACTGAAATACGGCTGTATATATGCACTCATTGTCAGAAATCGACGGGACTTTGAGTCGCTAATGCGGAATTTTTCCGTGACTCGGAGGTAACTTTTGATCTTGAAATCTGGCAACACTGACCTTGTAGCCATAATGGTGGAATTAAGTGTGTTATGATGGAGATACGAATGTAATTATGTTGTTCGGAACCTAAATAGTACCCAATGTTGCTAAACAAATGCGTGGGTCCATAATGGTCCACTTCAGCCAACAGTGTAACAAAAGTACCTTGGCCTTGAATAAAATAGAGCATAATATTAAATTCTAACGGAATGCGGATAGCTGTAAAGTATCGTGTGGTTATAAAGTAATCATGACATCCTTATTCGAAAACTGATACATTTTTATGTAATATGAATAAGTTCATCGGAAGTTAACCTCCTATCAAGTCAGCATCACGGGAAAAAAAAAAAATAATTTTACGTTTTGTTCCGATATATTTTTTTGTGTGTTTGTTTTTAGAAATGTACTTCATTCTAAAAATAGTTACATACTTTATGTTTACCTGGTAGAAGACTTTTTAAAAGAAAAAAAAACGTGACAAATAAATGTCAGCATTTTCTGTTGACGTATCCTTCCACCAAAGTAAATTTCAGGATTTGTATTAAAAATGAGGTAAGGTCAATATGGAGTATTTTATAGGGAAATGTATAAAATATGGAGTCTTTCAGTTTTCAAATTATTATTTTTTTTATTATATAAAACGGCTTATTATGACAGTCACTAATACCTAATTTTTAATCTGAAAGAATAAAGTATTTAAAAGAGATTTTTTTTTAATTAAAAAAAAAAAAACTTACGTGCAAACTTTGCTTAAAACAGTGATATCATACTGTGTGTAATTCAAACAAATTGAATTTTGTGAGGTGGTTGAAAAGTAAAGGTGAATGCTTACACTACAATAAAACTATCATAGGTAGGCGTCACTGCAAACATGAAACACTGATTGCTGACTGAATGTTCATTTTTAGATAGGATATTTTTAATGTGCATCTTCAGTGGAAATATATATTAGACACTGTAGTCAAATTTCTTAAGATAGAGCATTTGGCACACAATATATAAATCATTATATAACACTAATTGAAAAGCATTACTACGTATATTCTCACCGAAGCATGAGAAACACGACATTGTAGTTCACCTGTTGACACATAATATATGAGTTACATACCAATTGTTCGATGGATCTTTTGAGATAAGTCCATGTTCAATTCTATAACTTTTCAGCTTTGGAATGAGTCAGGTGTAATTCTTTCTTATTCCTTTTATCACGTGAGGAAGCTCGATAGAATCTAGCAAAATGCTGTGATGAAAGCATTTGTAAGGTGTCGAGGTTGTTCGCATTTATGTAGCTCCCAGAAAATGTTATAACATCGTAGAGCGCTAGGCTTTTGAACTTTTGTAATTCCATTATAATATTTAAAGACTGGCTAAGCAAGTCTATTACTATTACTATTCAACAAGTCTATAATATTTAGACCAACAACAAGGCTAAGAGCATCAGTGTAATTTTGTCTTATTACTAAAGCAAGCTACGTTGGTGTAGCATTCGGAAGGTCGTGGATTTGATCCCAGCGACCGACCATCCTGACTGAGGTTTCTCCAGGAGTGTTTCCTCAGTCACACCAGACAAGTGCGGGGATGGCACCTTCAACATAGGCCCTGGCCAACATCTTCCCGAATCCTTTCCGCTCCTCTATCCCGGCCTGAGCTTTAGATGCTTGAAGGCCATAAATAAAATTCAAACTAGAGCAAACTAATCACAAAATAATTAATATAGATGATTCTAAGTATTATTTACTTAAATACATTAGTCAGTTGTGCCTTCAGAATTGCCCTCAATGTCTCATCTTCAAGCTTGATGGTATATGTGTTTTTTTTTCTTTCTTTACAGATGACACTCTGATGTATGTATATGTCAATAAGTATTTAAGTATCTTTACTTCTTGTATTTGTAGTGATGAAGTACATGTTCTTGTAAAGTTCTAATGATGAAGAGAACTACAGTCAAAATAATTGCACTGTATACTGATTTATTTCGATTACCTCTTAAAGATAAGTGTAGGGGTGTGCGGATTATCGATATATATTTCGAGAAATCGATATAATGAAAAATCGATATATAGAATTTCGATATGTAAAGATTTTTCGATTCTATCGATATTTGATTTCCAACGATTTTTTTGTTATTCGATTGATAACGATTTTCAAATGAACGACATTCGATTTTAACGATATAGATATTTCAATTTTCGATATATTGTTGAAATTTTCCCAGCGATATTGATCTCCGATATGGAAATTTCGAAATCGCACAGTCCTAGGTACGTGCTCGTATAACTGTTAGATTATTTTATTCCTTTGTGTGCGCGTGTTTTGGTGTATGTTTCAACTTAAAATTCTGTATCAAACCTTACCATATTTTTTCTTCAAAAAGAACGATGATCCACAACACTGGAGCTCTCCGCCAGCCATTATTGCTATCCTGTCACCCAAGAGGTCAGCCTCATCCATGAAATGAGTTGTTAAAAGTAAAGTGCGTCCTTCTTTTTCGTCCTACAACAAAATAGAAATAATTATCTTCTGTAATATCATACTTGCGTGGTTAGGTTAGCGACATAACTTGCGCATCTTTCTTTGTAAAGGGAACTGCGCAGTTGTAATTGAGGAGTACAGAAGTCAAAAGATACAAGTGACATTGAAGATTAAATAAACGTTCGAGATAATCTTTTACATATAAGGAGAAATATATGTGACGCAAACTGTTATATATTTTTTTTACAAAGAAATCTTGGACTTCAATGTGTCCATATAAAAAATATAACAATTTTGGGTTACATATAAAGATTATCTCGAACTTTTGATATTCGTCAATGTCATTTGTATTCCTTAGCTTATGGAGGCTACAATTGTGATTCGCTCAGTTGATTGTGTGACTATTTTTGTGTCAGATCTTTAAGATCCTGGTCTACTTAGTCAGTTTTAAAATACATAATTTATCCTTCGATAACTTCTAGTTAATTTTTATGAATGGAGTTTGTTAATTCATGATGTAATTTTCATTGCGTTACTATGGCAACCGAACGCAACTTGTGGTTTCTATGACAACAAACAGCTTTTGACGTCATACAGTCTATTTTTTAATCTTTATCGTTGAACGTGTGGACGTGTTGTCTAAGAATGAATGACGCCAATCCCAATCGCAACAGCTACTAGGTTCCTTTGTCAAACACTGGGAAATGAAAGAAACTTAATCTTTTGAGATAATTTTCCTCTTCTTATTAAACATTTCATTAATAAGTGGCGCTTCAAAACTATAATTACTGGTTTAAGATACGAGTATATATATATATATATATATATATATATATATTTATTTATTTATTTATTTATTTATTTATTTATTTATTTACTCGGACAAAAGAAAAATTCACAAAAATAATTAGGATTACGTCTACTTGTAATCGCGGTTATTGAGTTTAAGTTTCGGTATCAACTTTCAAGATTCCATTATTTTTGTTCGGTCTCGCCACAAATACTGCGATAATTCAAATATATCTGTCTGCGATCATAACTGTCCACCTATTTTTACTGTGTATGTTACTAAAGAATAAATTAAACTATTGTTAATCCACCCGTAAAATTAAATTGTTTAATCAATTAAGATCTTTGATATAATAAACGCTTCTGATATCATTTACAATATAGATATAAGAGAGTAAAATGAACACAAGAACTAATAAATAACAGCTGACCTGAAGAAGTTCCCACATTTTACGTCTTGCAGAGGGATCCATCCCGGCAGTTGGTTCATCCAGCATTACAACCTATGGAAAAGAGAGTTAGTTATGTTTCAGTAGCACATGGAATGGAAGCTGTAAAAGCATACACACTACGAATGAATATTAACATATTATTAGAATGAATAGTAACATATTATTAGAATGAATAGTAACATATTATTAGACAGAAAGACGAACTCTTTTTAAAGATAAAAAATTGAGTGTATATCAGGTTCTACATTTAAGCTTATTAACGAGCTGATATTTTGGTTCAAATGTTGAAATAGGAATAAAAGGCGATACTTATTTGCTGGACGCAAGAAATGCGGGTAAGTCAATAACTTAAGAGAGAGTCAATTATTACGGAATGATATAAACAAAATAATTAATTGGTGTCATAATAACCATATGATTTTAATACACAAAATACATAAAAATACTACAGGGAAAGAAGGGGGTGCAAAGGTGTAAGTTATGCCGCACATAACTAAATATGAAAAAATAAGAAAATGAAATGTTAACTTTTATACACTGTTATGGATACCTTGGTTTTAAATATGGAAATGGTCGCTGAATTATGGTAAAGATTCAACAGTTGGGTTATAAAGCATTCAACAAGCGATATCTTATGTTTTAATGATTAAAGGCAAGTAAATGAACAAATGTCGCTTTTGTGTAATGAATATGAATGTGTGGCTTAAACCCATAAAGGAGAATATTATAGATGTTTGACTACAAGTACCCACATAGCAGAGTACGTCCCTGGGACGTCCCATTTAGATCCCATTAACGTCATATTTCTCAAGCTCCCATAGCGATGTCCTAAGGACGTCCGTAGGATAACTCTGTGGACAATACAAACAGTTCATCCCGTATGGAGGTCCCCTGGATGTCCCCCGGAAAGCCGTGCGGGATTACCTACCTGGAATGTCTATAAATTAAATCGACCTTACTATTATTATTATTTAATTAATTATAACTATACGAAGGATATGCCTTCGTATAGTTATACGAAGGATTAATTATAACTATACGTCCCATGGATGTAAATGGGACTTAAACAGGACGTCCCGATATCCTGCCAGGAGATCCGTCAGATATCCCTGGGACGTCATTTTGCTATGTGGATATATGCTACAGTTGTCCAGCAATAACTTATAGTTAATGCCAATTAATCTGTAATAAAGTATATTGCGCTGAGTAGCTTCGTTCATGAATATAGTAAACTTCTAAGGGGAACAATCTCTGGTAGGCGTTGGGTTGGGAATGACAGTGATTCACTATGAGCTTCCCAAAGTTTGCGCAAGTCACGTTATTCTTGCACTGCAGTTACCGATGAGTCTGAGAAAGTGGAAATGAGATGATACTTTAGGGCAGGGAGCACATAAGAGGAGAGGATGTGTGTGCAACTGTGGGGATAGGTTTCAATGCTGAAGACAATTTATGTGTCACAATTAGATCATGTATTACGACTATGACCGGCATTAAAGGATAGAAAATATTGAGGAATATAACTGGGCTTTTTTAGCGCTCATTATTTTTTATAAGAGGACTATGTAAAAATCGTAGCGCAGGGACCGGAATGCTTCTCTGCAAACAATATTATGATGTTTCCATTCTAGGTGTTACTGTAATGTGGGACCAAGGTGTGTTTGTGTGTATATGTATGCAGATGTAGTCTGTAATATTTCGTATATTAGTCTTAAACTACACTATAGAATCTCTGAACATAATGGACACCTAGGAATAGCATGTATCATTTTCATTTCGCAAAATAATCCGCTATTTAGCGAGAATTAGAAATATCAGGTAAAGTAATGTAATTGTTCTTGATAGAATCATACAAGCGAGGTATTTTGATGATAATATTAAAAAAAAAAAAAGAAACAGTTTCCTTACCAATATTTGCTGGCAAGTATTATTTAAAAAAAAAATCAAATACACAGTCACTATACACTTTTCTATTGCTGGTATTTCTGCTATTAATATGATGAAGATGTATTTTACAATAAAGAATTACTCTTACATTGAGAATTGGTAACAAAGAAGTATACGTGGTTTAATGCTATGTCATTTTGCGAAACAAAGAAGGTTCTTGATTGCAACATATTTCCTTGACAAACGCCATACATAAAAGCCACACACATTCGATTTTAGTCTTCCTCAACTATATCAAATATAGATTCAATTTTTTCATAATCAGAAATACTAAAGGACATATGTTTTAACCCTATGTTCTTTAACCCTAGTTTAAAAGTTTTTTTTATTGCAAATTATTATGATTATATGATTAATTAATCAAATTTAAGCCCTGTATAATATATGACTGTTTGCGTATTATGTATTAAATCTTGTGGTGATTTTAACATCCTAGTTTCTAATCAAAACACAAATATATCTACTGTGTTATGAAAACAGTAACAAAAACAAATGAAATAAATAAAATGAAGATACGAACCTTCGATCTCCCGCACAAGGCAACTCCTACAGACAACTTCCTTTGCATGCCTCCAGATAGGGTATGGGATTGAGAGTCTGCCTTGTCTTCAAGTTTTAATTTTTCAATATACCTTGTCACTTCATGTTTGATTTCCCTACTAGTCAATCCCTTCAGCTAGAAGGGTAGAGCAAAAAATACAATATAAACTTTACACTGGAAACACGTAACATCTAAGATTCACGATAGAACATTATCCTAAGCACAATGCACTTCTATTAAGATGTAGGCTGAACTTTCCGCATTCTGAAACGCCTTTGAATTTTGGAACAAGTATTTGTTATAATAGAAGTTTAAATTCCGGATATTTATGCTAATATCTTCCGGTCTAATATCTAGTTAGAAGGATTTTATTTTAAAATATATATCATTCAATAAATTCTAGAGAAAGATTGATAATCTTTGTGCAAAATAATCTTAGAATATACCAGGTGTATGCATATTGCATAAGTAGTTTCCGCTTTACCTAAGAGATGGCGCCAGCGAAAAGTACGCAGCGTATTCATTTGACACATACGTCATTTTGTTCGTCTGACATTAAACTACAAACACACACAAGTTGAGTCCGCCAAACACTAGCGTCTTTGTTTTTATCGTTCAGTGATCATGTCAAAGTTTGTGCTTGAAAAAGAACATTTGCGGCACGCATTGCTTTTCTTATTTAATCAAAAGAAAAAGGTTGTGCTGATAGAAACATATGGTGAACACGCTCCATCGATTAGAACATGTGAGACATGGTTTCGACAATTTAAAAATGGTGATTTCAATGTGCGCGCTCTGGTAGACCACAAAAGTGCGAAAACGAGCAATTGCAGGTGTTATTGGAGGATGACCCAACTCAAACTCAACAGCAATTGGCAAAAGCATTAAATGTGTCACAAGAAACAATCAGCAGACGTTTACGAGCGATGGGGAAGATCAATAAACTGGGTAAATGGGTCCCACACGATTTGAATGAACGTCAAATGGAAAATCGCAAACTCACTTGTGAAATGTTGCTTCAACGCCACGAAAGAAAATCCTTTTTGTATCGCATTGTGACGGGTGACGAAAAATGGATTTATTTTGAAAACCCGAAGCGGAAAAAATCGTGGCTTTCACCTGGCGAAGCCGGTCCTTCAACACCAATGCCAAATTGCTTCGGTAAGAAGACCATGCTTTGTTTCTGGTGTGACCAGAGCGGTATTGTGTATTATGAACTCTTGAAGCCTGGCGAAACCGTTAATGCACAACGCTATCGCCAACAAATGATTAATTTAAATCACGCATTGATCGAAAGATGACCGGAATGGGCCCAAAGACATGGCAAAGTGATTGTGTTACACGACAATGCGCCGTCTCACACAGCAAAACCAGTGAAAGACACCTTGAAATCGCTGGATGGGACATCCTTCCGCACCCGCCGTACTCCCCAGATCTGGCGCCATCTGAGTATCATCTCTTCGCATCAATGGGGCACGCGCTCGCAGAGCAGCACTTCTGCAATTTCGAAGACGTTGGAAAATGGCTAGCGAATGGTTTGTCGCAAAAGACAAGCAGTTTTTCTGGCATGGTATGCATCAATTACCTGAAAGATGGGCGAAATGTGTAGAAGCCGATGGCCAATATTTTGAATAAAACAAAATTAATTTCCCTTGAAAATTACGTATTTTCTTTACCACAAAAACCGGCAAAAACTTATGCATACACCTGGTATGAGAAGCTTGGTGCAGAAATGGTGTAACCCACACTGTAAAGTTGTTTAGAAAGAAGGACCGCAAGTCACAGTTACAGTTACAGATAAATACAGTATTACTGGCAACAAAACTATTGAATGAAATTGGAGTGATATTTTGGCATATAAATCTTTGCTCTTTATATGAATTTGAACGTCGAATTTCACAAAAACATAAAACAAATGTATTAGTTGGTTGTGTTATTTCTGTACAAAACTCTTCATATATATAAAATGCTCTAAGGGCCATATTTATGAATCACTCCCAAGAGGTGGGTGGCTCCAAGGAGCATATAATTTCAATGCCTCTGGGAGCCACCTACTCATGGGAGTTATTAATAAATATGGCCCTAAAACTCACCCCCATGGAAGTGACTACGTTATTCCTTGCCGAATTCCGAGGTAAAAATTTTTACAAAATTTTCCTTCGATTTATTGTTTCTGGGAAATTAAAGGTGAAAGGCTGATAAGGTAGCAACACTGTAAGCGTTATATAACTCCTATTATAAGACAGATAATTAAGTTTCAGCTAGTAGATGGGTCTATTAGATAATCGTCTGTTACCTTTCAGAACTGAATTCTGTCTCCCTTTTTCTCTGTTCATTTAGCCTTCTTGACGGTAAGCAGTAAAGAAAATGTTAGCTAACTCGTGAATAATAGTTTCTTTCTCGGTAGAAGAATCGAACTCAGGTCAGAAAGTTTGAAGGCAAATATCGTATTTAATAGACCCATTTACTTTCACACTGACTAAATAGCTTGGGAATGAGGAACGAAAGAGACGATCAAAGCGAATTCAGTCGATAGTATATGAATATCCATTGCTGTGCGATGTTGCCAGATTCATGCTGAAACATTAATATAAGCCGAGAAGGTTAGGTTAGGTAAACTTAGTTTAGATTTTATTTAAGTTGTCAATAAACAGCGTATAACTTCGTTGTTCATTACTTTGGCTGTAAGCCACTAACATGAAAGAGTATGTGTGTGTCATGTGACGTCATCTCGCATCCTACGAGATGCCTACATTCTTGTGTGAGACCCCCTAATAGTTTATATAAAATCACCCTTTGGAATTAGTAATATTAAATGTATCTATAAAATTATCAGCTGAAGCTTATGACATATATAAATCTTTAATATACCTAAATTTATTATTTTGGTACAAATACTTTTGATACATACTATAGCCACCAAATACATTATACACAATAAGAAGTAATACCAAAGACTTTCGAAATATATAGAAATGAATTTACCAAATTATACAAAAACCTCTATGGGTGACAGTCTAAATTTATTGTAACGTCTATGTCATGTACCTATATAAACAGCGCAAGCTGTATGTAAAGTCAGTTCTGCTAGAACTCCTGAAGTGAACGGAGCTATAAATAAAGGTGCTGCAGAGAACCTTAATTGCTTGTTTTATTTATGTGTCTTGTTTCCCCCTTTGCATACATTGTTCTTTACATACATCCCTCGGTCTCCTGTAGTAGGAGGCGGACCACATATCCATATACACTGTAGAGTCTATTTCATATATGTTCTCCCGGGTTGGTCAGTCAATACTAATCTCATCTTGCCTTTCAGGTTTGATCCAAAATCTTACGTCCATAGCCGGAGAGTCAAAATAGATAGAAGTGCCTCACATATATTGAATATACTTTCATATAGAATCAGGGTACGTTCGGGTGGTAGTACGTTTCAGTCATTACAATAGAAAAGTTACAATACTGCACAGGATTGGTAATTCATACACAATCGAATGGCTCCACGTGGATCGTCCCGTGTTCCCGAAACTTGTCTACCTCTTGAACAACAGAAGCTGTTACAGCGTTGCCGTCTTGTCAGTCTTTCAACCTTAATTTCTCCAGAAACAAACTATCGGAGGATAATTTTGCAAAGAGTATTTTCACCTGCGACTTTGCCAAGGAATAACGTAGTAACATTTGCGGGTGCCAATTTTTAGCACCCGATATGTTTGTACCGTTATGAAGTACACGTATGTTAAAAGATTATGACCTATAGCGCACATAAATAATTTTAACAGCTGACTTTTAATCGAAATATATAAAGTTTTTTGCAAATAAATCTTCTATAAAACTAAGCGTATAGCAAAACAATTTGATTTCATTTTCGTCCATGATGTCTACTAATTTTGTGACTATAAATTCCCAGAGTTCTCCAGGTTTTTGAATTAGAGGATTTTTTTTAAAAAATCCCTGAGTTCTTAGTGTAGTGGAACATGCAAATAATTCACAATTACATTTTTTTTAAATTCCGTCACCTCCCAGTCCAAATATCTTGTGCATTATTGTATTTCACAAGTAAAAAGGGATAATTTCCTTTAAATAGAGGATTTTAAACACATTGAAAAACCGGTTAGCAGTGGGTATCGAACCCACGACCTTCGCCTTGCTGTGGCAATGCTCTTATCAACTGTAGACAGGTCCACCTCATAAATTTCCCTGAGTTTTCCCACATAAATTATAGATTTCCCTGAGTTTTTCAGATTTATAAAATTCGCTGAGTTTTCCAGGCTGGTAGACACCCTGTTTGTCACGTTGCTTTACTTTGGTAATCCTCCTCAACCACCAGCGCACATCCAACACCAAAATGAAACAACAGACTGTCTTCTTACAAAATACCAGACGCTTTTATTCTGAGAAAGGATTTTTCTTTTCAAAATTAAGTTAAATAAACAGTGATAGATTCTTGCCTTATTCAATTTCTATGGCAGGATATTTCTTTAATACTCTTTAATAAGTATTATTTAGGTTACTGTGTTATGATGCACTGGTTACTGTTTTTTATTTATGATCAAGATAGGTTTCGACATGATCTTGAGTTTCCCTTGTGAAGTCTATCACTGAACCGAACTTATCCAAAATAGTAGGATCAATAAATACCTTGCAGAAAAAGTACAAATGTTCTTTCACCGTCAGCTCATCAAACAGAACATTATGTTGAGGACAGAGGCCAAGGCTCTCTCTGACGCCCTGTATATTAGTTCTTACATCATGATTGTTGACAATAGCCGTCCCACACGTTGGAGAATACAGACCTAATGAATAATAGTAAACGAATGTAATTCGTTACCTCTTTTCAGTGTCATTAGTCAGTCAATAAAACAATGATATAAATAAGGAACTAGGATATATATATATATATATATATCTTCTGAAATGAGAATTTAAAGATAAGCGAAACATTTAACAACACGATCAAAGTTTATTCACATAACGAAGTCACAATTATACAAGTTATAATTAAATACATTATATAAAACATTCTGTTGTATCCAAATGCCATAATAGGATTACATTATAATTAAAGATAAAATATAAGTGGTTCCGTATACAGTGAAACCTCTCTAAAGCGGACAGCGCCGGGGAATCGAAAATTGTCCTCTATGGAGAGGTGTCCGCCTTACAGAGGTTTCAATATTTCTTACATAAATTAGTGAGCAATGTCATATACAACCAAAGAGTATACACTGGTGGATGAAGCAATTATACTGTATGAATATAACTAAAATCTTTCTTACATTACCCTCCTCCGTCTAAGCTGAACTTTATATTCAGGGCACAAC
>JAGDQP010000477.1:35139-100989 GCA_022664845.1 Lepisma saccharinum | reverse complement strand
GATAACCACTACATATTACATCTTCCGTATGTTTGTGACTTTTTCATGGAGAGAGTAAGAGAGAGAAGTAGAAATGCCCCCAAAATTGAGAAATTGGTTGTTTTTGTGCAATTTTTCACTTCACACGGCTTCTTCTCTTCCATTTTCTCTTCGATGTGTTGGGCCGCTCTTTTTCTATTTTACCATCCGATTAGAGTACGTTTCTCCGTTCAAGCCTATTGTTTATCCGGAAGCGCACGAAAAAATGTCCAGTTCCATCAGCGTTGAAAATATTTTTCATATTGTAATTACGAACTGTGGAAGGCATTTTGTTCAACCATTCTAGATGACAGTCGGCATATTGACGATCCGCGGTTTACCCTTAAATCACCATGAAAGTGTCCGTTATAGGGAGGTAAATATTGATTATAAATGACAGAAAAATCTGTCCGTGTCCGCAATACAGAGTGTCCGCTTTAGAGAGGTTTGCCAATACGTTTAGTTTCATAGCGATGGTTGGGGATTACAAAATATGTCCGTTACGGGAGGTGTCCGTTACTAGAGGTTTCACTGTACTTGTTAATCGAAGTACGGAAAACAATCAAATCGCGTTTTTACCCATTTGTGTTGGATAAAGATTTAATACTATAAAATAGAATTGGAAGAAAAATATTCTGCTAACTACGGTATTAAATACGATTTGGCTATTTTCTAACTTTGGTCTAAATATGCTGCGTAAAATTGAATCAATCTATTTCATATACTTCCTAAAATATAATTATATTGAATCTTTCTCAAACTTTTCTCATGAGATGAAGGTTTCAGTGCGAGACTAGGTTAACCCACACCCTGGTCAAAATTGAGCTTTGATAGAATAGTATACTATTGCCATCTACCGACCAACTTTTGCCCGAATCAGTGGTTGATGTGGCTTGGCCGTGAAGTGCGGAATAAGCCAAAGTATGAAGACGGTTGGTATTAACATGTGTTACAGGGCAATTCATATTTTCCCTTTTTTTCCGCAGAAAGTTAAAATTGTGTCTCTCGCTGGATCCCTTCAAATATTTTTGGTAAGATGAACATACACTCGAACAATGGACTAGAGTTGGAAAATAACGAGTACATTAAAAAGACTTACACGAACATGTCCTGAAAAGGTTAAAGAATATATTTCGGGTACTTTTAATATGCTTTCTAATTAATTACTTCAGAAAGAATAGAATGAAACATGACAAATGACTGAACTGGTTATAGTGTATTACAATGTTTGTTTTTTTCAGTCAATATATTGTTACTTTACTCGTATATTGACTGTGATTTGGTTAAAATTCCGTATCGGGAAGCCAACATAAATTTATAAGATTTTAAAACAAGGTTAGGTTAGGTTAGGCTGGCCCCCCTGATACGAAATAAGAACCTTCATCTATTCAATAAGAGCCTGACCATAAACCACTAATACAATAATAATAATAATAACTACTACTACTAATAATTATTTCTTTTCTTTTGAAATAAAAATTATTTAAAAAAAACAGCAATTCTCTCTCTCAATTAGTTAATTTGTTTTCCGTTTTAATTATTTTTCATCAAATATTACAACCCCGCTATAATTAAATAATTAAAAGCTATATATTTCTTATCATTGCATAAAAACAAGCGAGCTACATGTCAATGGTTGAAATATATAAAATGATGAAGCCAAATGTTTCAGAAGTTTCGCCTTTTTTGTACCAGGGAGCAGGATATTAGAACCACAGAGTCATCTACTGTTTGATTTGAGAACTCGCCCATCCCAACACAACAATAATAAAAAAAAAGGGGGGGAACTAACAGATAAATATTTTGCATGGTATTCAACTGCATTTTCCTCTCAATTCTACAATTTGAGCATAAGTAAGACATTACAATTTACGTTTATTTTAGTTATTTTTAAAGAACTTAAATCTTCTTTTCCCCATGGAAATAGTTTGAATCTCTGACGCTAGATGGCAATGTAATCTCACATATCTACTACGTACAAATTTCAAACATCAATGGAAGCCGTAGTTTTCATCAAAAAACTACGACATTTCGAATTTAGAAACACCACACCAATACCTACGGAAAGGTACAGGCAAAATTTTCATACTCCCAAAAGTGCATTGTTGAGAGACTTCTATTATTAGCCAAAGATACAGGATTAAGGCATCAATGGATGGTGTAATTTTTAAAAGTAGATCTAGGGCAATTCCAACTGAGTAACAGGCTCCCAATAACTAAGGAAGGTACAGACGATATTTTCATACTCCCAAATGTACATTGTTTAGAGAACTCCATTGTTGGTAAAATATACAAATTTCAAACATCAATGGAAGCCGTAATTTTCAACAGAGAACGACGAAACTTCGAATCAAGGAACATTTCACCAATTCCTAATGAAAGATACAAACGAAATTTTCATACTCTAAAATATGCATTATTGAGAAACTCCCATTGTTAGCAAGAGATACAGAATTCAAGCACCTATGAAAAATATAGTTTTTACAGCCAACAACGAAACTTCCAATGAACATCACCAATACCTAGGGAAAGGCACAGGCAAAATTATTATACTTCTAAATATGCATTGTTGAGAGACCTCAATTGTTGTTAAAAGGTTCAAACATTAATGGAAAGCGTAATTTTGAATGTTTCGAAACTTTGCATGAAGTAATACTCAACTAATACATAGAGTAAGATACAGACATAATTTATGCTGTCAAAACTGCATTGTTGAGAGACCTCCATTGTTGGAGAAAGATATAGAATTCACGTATTGGAAAGCGTAATTTTGAATGTGGAGTTAACCAAATTTGGCATGAAGTAACACTCAACCAATTCCCAGGGAAAAGGACAGACATAATTTTGATACTCTCAAAAATGCATTGTTGAGAAACAAGATTCTCGAAACAAATTTTTCTATTAGAAAACAACTCCAAATCATTCCGCAATTTCATTTCATCATCTTTCCGTTTTGTTTCCTCTGATGAGCATATGACAAGCAGTTTCTATGGCCTAAAAGTAAACAAAAGTAACAGAATGCAATTAAAAGGTAATAGATAGGAACTCATTACAGAAGTTAGTTTTGTAGGATTGATCAGACAAACTTGACGGTTATAAAGCCAATTGAAATCAAAATTTTAATCATAACTCACCTGTTAACATGGACATAGTAGTCGTTTTTCCAGCTCCGTTGTGACCCAATAATACTGTTATTTGACCTTCGTACATGTTTAACGATAAACAATTGACAGCTGCTTTTCTTTTCCCGTATACCTGAAAATGGGATATAATGTTGTACAAATGTAATAAAAATCACAGCACATGTCCATATAAATAATAAAACAATGGTAGTTTATAACTAAATAATCACCATCAATTCTCTTCTAATAACGGTTGGTGTTGTAAGGATCCTCAGTAGCACACATACGTGGATTAAACGTTAGTAATGAAATGTTATCTTAACGTTGTAAATGTACCAAACCGTCCGCCTATTCAACGTGGAATAATAGTTGAGAAGAAACCAGTTGAAATCAAGAAACGGACGATGAAGTTGGCCAAAACAGAGCATCGTTGCTGTCTACTACTATACACATTTTGTTGCATTTTGTCCGTTGCTTTTATCATGACATACAGTATTAACTTTCCAACAGTAAATAATCCAACCGTCTGTTGCAGGATTCGAAGCTGGAACGTTTCGTACTCGTCGTTGATAGCTCGACATGTTACCCCTGGACCACGGAGTCACCTTGAGATTCACTACTAGTTTACGGTATCTATAAGAAGAGGTAGTCTTGGAAGCGCCATAAATCCAGACATGTCGTTTCACCATCATGTAAGAATAAGAATAAAGAATACTTTCCCTCTTTCTATGTTATGTGCATTTTTCTTTATTTAACACTTTGACCATCGCAAAACTATTAAATGCGTAATTCTCAAGAAGTGTAATATATTGCCTTAAGAAAGCGCAATCTATGTTATAGTTGAAAAGAAAAGCTGAAAACAATTCACATTCTCACCCTATTAACGACATTAAATGTTCGTTGAAATATAGTTTAAAATTCAATCTGTTTTCAACATGAAAATGAAGAACATGAGAAACGTAGTTAATTTTATTCTATTCTCTTTTGAGCAAATTTTTATGCAATTAACTTGGAAAGATAATCTAGGGCACAGTTCAATATAATAGTTAAAAACACGTCATATTAACGTCCTATCAACGAAATCAAATTTTTGTTGGAATATAAATTGAAATTCAACGTGTTTTCAACATGCAAAAGAGAACACAAAATAATAGTTAATGGCATTCCATTAGCTTTTAATTACAAATTTTATTCCATTTAATTAGAAAGAATTCCATGAAACGAAATCTATACCATGGTTGAAAATAATAGTTGAAATTGACGTTGAATTAACATCTTTTCAATAATATCAAGTCTTTGTTGAAATATGATTTAAAATTAAACGTGCTTTTCTCAACCGGTAACGTTTACTCAACAAACTAAAACCAAATATCAACGTTTAAAACACGTTTGTTGGCTACTGGGGAGAAGTTCAGTTTTTCCATTCGCTCAGAGCTTACGCTTTCCACATTTTCTTGACCTATATTTGTTTTTTCGTTACCCCCTTCCCCCATTAATCATATCTTGAATTGAATATTTCAAAACATTTAAGTTATTTAGTATTGTACGCTGGAATTATAATTTGTAAATACGAGGTATATTCAGAAATTAACGTACAATAAGCTGCTAAAAAAAAGAAAAAGGGACAAAAAATATGGTCGTGAGTACAAATTCTCTCTGCGGTTTCTGAACGCAATAAAAATTCAAGCAAAAGACACAAAGCAAAAAGATGTGGAAACTCACCCAAGTTTTGGGGAACAAAAACGCAGCGCATAGTTGCATCCTTTCTGCGTTAGGAGCAGTAGTGTCGTAATTTTGGAGTGTATACATGTATAGCAAGCATTTTTATATTCGAATTCGCAAAACAATAATAATAAAAAAATCAGTTAACAATGTGACGTTTGACACTAAGATGTCTTCGCAGAATGCTGCACTTCAGCCAGACTTTCTACCGAGGTACATACATTTCCTTGCTCGCGTCTTGTATCCACTTCCGCAGACTACTAATGTCTCTTGCGCGCGAATAACAAACTCTTGAAAGGAATCTGGGCGACTTACAAATGACGCTGTGCAAACGATGTTTTATCACCTACTCTCCGCAAAAAAAAAAAAAAGTCTAAATTGTGGGATGTTTCCATTTTGCCTTAGTGCCGCCTGCTTCTTGGTAGTAGAATAATGAAATAATGTAGCCATTTGGGAAATCTTTATATATTTCTTTGTTTCAACGTGTTCTAATTCTTATATTCTTTTTGACTAGCCCTGTACGTGTGGAAATTCCGTGGTGAATACATCTACCACACGTGATCTTATAACCCTTTTTCTCTCAGAAGAGGACAGCAGGTTAAAAAGTAACAACTTTATTATTTTTTTATTATTCCAAATTAATTATATTTAGGCCCAATACAGAAGTTTATTAAATACCCTTTACCTACCTATCACACATCAACGGATGAACACAGGAATTTTAGAATCTTACCTTAGTAATGTTTTTGATTTGTATTCCTGCATGTAAATGCACAGGTTCGTCCTCAAACATGTCTCTGTTTTGAAATGTATTTTCTACCACTAATAAATTTTCATCCGCAACGGGTTGACCACACCAATATGATTTCTGTAAAAAAGAATATGGACAGTAAAATTATAAACCAATATGAAGATTATTTACAAAATTTAAGATTAAAAATGTGTTATTTTATAACGACAATCTTTTGAAGTTCCTTACCGATGTTGAACATTTGCTACTTATAGCAAGCTCGAGCAATTTCAGGTATTGATATTATACAACAATTATGTGTTGAATTGAAGTTTATTTAAGGCCTTTAGGCAACTATGGCTCAGGCCGTATGGATGATGATGGGATGAATTGGTGGAATGAAGAAAGTGGGAGGAAACGGGAGCACCCCGAGAAAACCCACGCACACAGTGTTTGTCCACCACAAAGCCCACATGGCATGAACAGGGATCGATCCTACGACACCCCTAGAACCAGAGGTGAGCGCTCTACCAACTGAGCCACCGTGGCCCCACACAACAATTATGTGTAGTAGTAATGAGTAAATGACTTTCGTGAGACCTAGTACAGGATAATCTAAATTCATATAATACGTATAGGATTTTCTGACCAACCTGGTGTGCCGCGGCACTCCCGTTGAAACGGCCTGAATGGTTAAGTGCGCCGCAAACCTTCTGAGACGGTGATTTTGCTGTATTAATTTAAAAAAAAGGAACAAGGAAAGCTTAGAGCGCTCAAGACCGAGTCACTAGTCGTGTGTGTTACATCATATGATGAATACGTTGAGAACCCCTGCTTTGCAGTACAGTGATAAATATCATGTAATCTTTAAGAGATGTATATGTAGGCAGAGTATTATTACAATGAACAAAGAAAATGTATTTGTACTTAGTGATAGGTAGAAGGTACCTTTGAGATGGCATATCGAAATCAGATGGACGGGCATAGCAATTTGAACAGGTCAACAAAAGGATTTTAAATTTAAATAAATAACAGTAGATTAAAACGTATATTGTCACACCGTTAGAATTTCTATAACACATTATTATAACGTTTATATCATTTTAATTGTAATGTAATGTCAAACTAAAATCCCCTGACGAAGTGAGCACCACGGCTTACGAAACGATCGTCGAGTCCAAAACAAATAAACCACAACGAATATCCGGAAAAGAGTTTTATTAGTAAAGTGTCAATATGGTGTTCACTGTTTTCTGAAAGAAACTATACCTTAAATTTACTAAAAAAATAAAATAAAATAATTAATAACACATTCTTTTTAATTATTTTTTTATAGCTACATTTGTGGACGATCTGGAAATAGTCCATGTGCCTATTATGTACAACCGTTGCAGAGCACTCGATTGAAGACAAACATGAAATACTGTTTGACGAAACGCGACCTGAAAGCAGAATACACAACAGAGTGGTTCTAGAATCGGTGGATACTGAATTAAGTGATAATACAATGAATAAAGGAAATGTTTTTATACTTACAAGGAACACTCACCAGGTGTCGCAGCCAGATTTTGATGAGAATTCGTATGTAAATACAGCGCCTAGGTAGACCTTCACAGTCAACTAATAACGAGAATATATTGAAAGCAAATGTATATGAATGGATACTGGACAGGAGAAAATACAAGATGGAGGCTATGACGACAATGACCACCATCTTGAAAGCAGCCATCTTGACTATGCTTCAAAAATTTTTAAATAGTAAGTGGGTCATGTAATATATCAATGTGTGGTGTAATGTTCCAAGAAACCCAACGACAAAGTCAATTTTGGCTTAACTCTCTAATCCTGTACGACAAAAGGACACATGAAATTGACCTGGAGAATGGGAGAGTAGAATGATGAAAAAAAATGTTGAAGAAACGAAAACCAAACAGATACATAAGAGGTACCGTTATGTTGGAAAATATGATCTTCATGGCCCTAATATGGAGTGCACTATAAAGTTTTAAATACATTTACGGAAGCTGAAGTCTCAATTTCAAGAAGGGGTGTAGTCCTAGGTGAAAGTGACCTTCTCCAGGTCAATTTCACGTGTCATTGGTCGTACAGGATTAGAATTATGCCAAAATTGACTTCGTCATTGGGTTTCTTGGAACATTCCAGCACAGAATGATATATCACATGACCCATTTCCTATTTACAAAATTTTGAAGGATAGTCAATTCAAGATGGCCGGTTTCAAGATGGCAGTCATTCTCGTCATACCATCCAACATATGTTGTGTAACAGTTTATAAAAAGAATAGGCGTTTCCCGTACTCTGTATTCGATTTACTTGCTCTCTACGTTCCATCTTTCTCGAGTTGCCCTGTCGTTATTTGTTGACGACAGCACCTTGGCTGTGAAGGTTTACCTAGGCTCTGTACCTACATACGAATTTTCATCAAAATCGGTCTATGACACCTGGCGAGTGTTCCTTGTTAGTAATAGGTGGAAAGTACTTTTAAGGGGCATATCGACATCAGATTAATGAGCATAAAAATCTTACCAGAACAACAAAGAATTTTTACGGTATAGAGAAAATGATTAGTTGATGCACTTACCGAAAATGGGAAATACCACGGTAGAGGAACGCCATATTCTCCGGGAAATATTCCTTCAATATAGAGAGCTAGGATAAGGTATACTAGCGAATCAATTATTAATACGAATAACACATCTCCAAATGTGAAATTGTCGTCAGGAGAGGCAGTAGTTAGAAGGCTGTCCCACTGAACACCACTCGCTGGAAAGAAGAAAGAAAATTTAATCTTGCATGGTGACGCAGAAAAGCGGGTTGAGCTAAAATTTCCTAAAATTGATTTATTCACACCAAAAAAAGATTTGTTTTAGTCGGTACTTTATCACAATTTATTTGGGTGATAATTGATTCAGTGATAATTGATAATAAATAAATGTAGATCGAGTGAGTTCAAAATTGTATTTCATGTGAAGCTTGTATTTCATTTCAAGTATAATACCTAGATAACTTCCTTGCATTAGAATAATGTAAATAGTGCACCAGTGGCTGGTTACATCACTTGGCATTCAGGATGCTGATATTATCCGATAGCTCGACTCGCTGCTCCGAGTCATGCCACGCTGCTTAGTTGGAAAATACTAATCACGAACTAAGGATTTAAACCAGGAGATACTGTTGGCCATTGAATCGTGGAATATTTATCACCCAGAGGTAAGTCTTAACGATGATGAGGATGCTTTTTATATTAATTTTTATTGAAAATACATATTCTACCTTACAGTGTCGGCGCCAAACCGCCATTAAAGTTGTATTCGGACTTCATACAACATAATGGACGCATGTTGTGTTCTCTTTTCCTTGTAAGAAGGAACGATTTTGATCCTCTCGTTGATAATATCTTTAACTAATTCCTTTTCTAGAAATAATTGCTTCATTTATTAAAAACAGCATCACACCAAACATACAGTCTTTCCTTTATTTTCCAGCGCCTATCTAGTTGTTGTTAATTATACTTATATATCCACTATATTTTTTTATAATTTTTCAATTTATGGTTAATGGATGTTCCATATACATCCTAATCATTGCATGTGGTGGAATCCTGAATGTATTTTTTTTCACAAATGGTACAATATTTTATATTGTGTATCATATTTATTGTAAGCCCATACTGTTCCTTAGTCATTATTTACACCACAATTATTTGATAATTTATTTCAATTTACGCCACGTTGTACTCTAGTAGCCCTGTTATTGGGCGTTTCCATACTGCCCACAATTATCCTGCCAGAAGGTTAAATTTGCGATATATTATCGACAACACAATTGCATCTACAGAAATATTTTACTGACTTAGGGATTCAATTGGGTCAATGCAGACTTGTCGCTACTTTCATTCGCACTTAAATTAAGATTTTTCAGTCGATTCGATCGAATACTTTTTACAAATCAACAAATACACTTCCTTAGCTTTTTTACATATTTCTAATCTATTCTTCACGATCCTATTCTTAGTCGAAATCCAAATTGTTTTTCTTGCTCAATCAATCCACCCAGTAGGTGTAAACTTACATTAACAATATTATATAAATTAAAATTGTTTTAGCAGTGTCCCTGTCCCCAGGTCCTGCATACGTCATTGTTGTTATTGAAGACATGGGAATGTCAATATGCAAAAATAAATTTGATACTAACCTGTTCCTTCGAACATGACGAGAATTACGATCCCAAACGCCATGGCAGTGTTGGATGCTAAACTTGCAGCGTATTTGATGGATTTAGTAAGGCTTATATAGCGACTCTGGAGGAAGAAATACGGAGCAAATGACAGAAACCAGAGAAGTCCAGCTACAATCGAGCCCGTATTGGCTGAAATATACATATAAAGTAAAATTAATCCCTGACACAACACAAATAACTTATTTTTTTGTATATAGTTATGTATAGCATCTAACGGTTTAAAAGTTAAGGTCATAAGTTCAAGGGTAAATTTCTTAGACCAAAACAAGTTCTTGTTCAGTCAAAATATGTCAGGATTTCGTCAGAAGTGTCACAAATAATGACGTAGTTATTCTTATTTGGAACACTTATTACCATGTGGGATAGTTTAACGACAAAATTGATGATTTTATAAATTATATGGTAACGATGATTGAATTGGTAACAGTAACCTAATAACTTGATTTGTTTCCACCAATTAATATTCTAGTTAGCAAATACGCTGTTTTGTAAAGATTGATGTGCTACTAGTCAGTCTAGTAGACAAGCCAGGGCCACGCTACTAATTTAACGCACCCTGTGTTCCCGGAGACCACTAACTTAACGCACCCTTCTTTCCAGAGTCTACTAACTTAACACTCCCTGTTTCCAGACAACTAATTTAACGCGCTCTGTGTTTCTAAAGTTCATTGACCTAAACCACATAGCATGTAAGCTTACGATAGCATTGATTTCCTGTTTATTTTCGCTTGTGAAGTTAAGTGTGATGAAACAAGGTTTGATTGAACTTTGAAACTAACTGTAATAAGTTTACTTGAGTTCCATTCAAGCTGGTACAGACGGCGGGATCATAGTAAAGTCTAGCCAACAAATCACGTTCCGTAAGTTACGCCAATAGTTCTGTCCTCCTCAGGTTCAGGCAGTACTGCTTGAACCATAAAGAATGCTGACAAACCACTACGTGAAAGTTACGAGCCTGATCTAATGGTTAACGTATCGGAAAGATGATCCGGGTGTCCGGGGATCGAATCCTGGCGTTGTTATGTTTACATATATTTTTTAAAGAAAAATATTTTTTTTCTTTTTATACGCATTTGGAAATTTAAAAATTAATGACCATTGATTGGTTAGGTTAGGTAAGTCAGGTTCGATGATTTTTAAAATTTATTTATTGCACAGGCATGTGTTAGAAGCTGATTTAACTTACGGAATGTGCTTTGTCGGCGAGACTCTGTGACGCTGTATAAGTAAAACTTGGGCTCGGTGGATGAGTGATTAAGAAAACTGCTTGCTATGTTTCTTTGTTTCACGCTTGTTGTAACAACTTGATATGGCAAGCTTACATCAAGCTTGAGAAGTGCCAACTAGTAAGATTGATGTAAGCTCATATACATACACAGTCCGACAATTAAGTAATGAGACTGATTTTATTCTGACGAAACAAACAAAAGTAATTGAATAATACCTGTTTATTATTCGAAGTACATCCCTCCTGCATCAATACAACGAGTGGCACGATCACACAAGGAGTGGAATGACTTCTGCAACTCAGTTTGTGGTATGGCCCGTAATGCCGCTGTCACAGCTGCTTGGATGTCTTCAACCCTGTCGAAAAGTCGTCCTTTCAATGGCAACTTCAGCTTAGGGAACAGGAAATAGTCACAGGGGGATATATCTGGTGAGTAGGGGGGATGATTCAGCACACACACTTGTTTTGTGGCCAAATATTCCGCAACAAGTACTGCTCGGTGAGCTGGAGCGTTGTCATGGGGAAGGAACCAGCTACCTGGGGTTGAGTATTCAGGCCGAACACGACGTATTCTCTTCAACAAAGGCTCCAAAACACCTAAATAAAACTGAGCATTAACTGTGTGACCTTCTGGTACAAATTCATGATGAATGATACCCTTACTGTCGTAAAACAAATGAGCATTGTCTTCACTTTTGACTTTTGGAGACGACGTTTCTTTCCTTTTGGAGAATCTGCAGACTTTCATTCGGCACTCTGACGTTTAGTAGCTGGATCATAACGAAAACACCAACATTCGTCTTTTGCAACAATGGACAGAAGGAAATTTTTCTTCCTACGGGCAGCTGCAATGATGTCACGGGAGTAATCAACACGCGCTTGTTTCTGTTCATCAGATAATGAGTGTGGCACAAATCGCGCTGCGACCTTCTTCTTGCCTAAATCTTCCACTAAGATCTTACGAATTGTCTCCCTGTTAACACCAAAGTCACCTTCCATCATTCTCACAGTCACACAACGATTTTCTTGTACACGTTCATGGACCTTTTCAATCAGTTCCTCGTTACGAACAGAAATTGGACGACCCGGCCGAGGTTCATCGTCAATCGATTCCACACCACTTTTATAACGTTCATACCATCTAAATATCTGTGCACGAGACAAACAAGTATCACCATACACTCTCCGCATCAGCTCAACAGTTTCTGTGCCACTTTTTCCGAGTTTGAAACAGAACTTGATATTCGCCCTCTGCTCCATGACGCTGGCGTGACAAAGGCCTTTCACTTACTGCTGGTACTGACGTCATATTTCCCGTTGTGCTTCACGCGGGACCATGCGGTGTTGCCAGGTCGTAGATGAAGGATTACTCTCTCGAACTCACATATTGGTTTCTATTTTGCATTCTCTGTTTTGTCAGAATAAAATCAGTCTCATTACTTACTTGTCGGACTGTGTACAATGGCAAGCTTCAAATAAGTTTACTCTGCTATCGGGGAACGCATAATGTATTTACAGAGTCCACTAACTTAACGCACCATGTGTTTCCAGTTCACTAACTTAACACTCTTTACGGGAAAAAAAATGATCCTCTTTTAATTGCTCTTGGTCCGTTTTGTCCATCGCAGGCTAGAATAAGAAACCAAAGCAGATAGAGAGAAACTGACTTCAGAAAGTTTGATTTATCTTATCCGCTTCCAATATCATAAGGCTACTCTCAAGCGTCTTCACTTACGGTATTTTTTCACTATGTGCACTCACTCTCTAATGCACGCTAATGTCTAAACGAAAGAAAATAAAGGGAAACTACATTCATATTGGGTTGCGAGCCTAATACCTTTTTTCTTACCATAGTAGACACTCTTTTATCCGGCATTCTATAAACCGGCACTGTCTATGATCCGGCATCGGTCAATCGCTCGCGTTCGGCTTTTTTGGTTGTGACCTCACTGACCTTGTCCACAACGCCGCGCCACTGCGCTGGGCTGTAACCTCCATTTTCTTTGTCATCTGTTGTTCGTCTGTGTAGCACGCAGTTATACAGTGATTTTACGACCCTTGTAACCGTGTTTCCGTTCCCTTAGCATTTGTTGTGATTGTCAGTGTTCAGCAAAACTATAGACGTTCGATTATCCGGCATGGCCGCGATCCCGACCGTGCCGGATAAAAGAGCGTCTACTGTATATGCAATTCGGTATGTTGACATTAGGTGCCAGTTTTACCAAATTCCCGTAAAATATTTTCTGTTTATATAATATCTATTTTAACTTAAACATACAGGATATATACTTCTGAAATATAATATCTATAATGTTTATGTGCACAACCAACACAGATAAATGTTCCAACAGACGCTTAATATTATAATTTAGACTTTCTTAACAAATTTGATAAAACTAAATTTCGTCGCGTTGACAGTCTATGTTGGTACTTGTTTCCCCTCTCCTCACATGCCCGTCACCTCAGTAAGGATCGCGTAATTTGGAAACGAAAAATGTAAAGATACATAACCTCCGCTAACTTTTGATCACTAAAAATGCAAGACAGCATTTATTAGTAATAAATATTAACAGATATAAATGTATTAAAAAAAAGACGTCTTGCTCCTGTCGGGATTCGAATCCGAGTTCTTTCACTCAACAAACTGACGTCTTAACCACTAAGCCACCAGGACGACCTTGAAAATGGTGATTTGGAAGTTGTATTTACGGTGCACGTGTGTTACGTAACAACTGCTACAAGATGGCGGGCGTCCGGAATCCTTACTGCGGCGACTGGAGTGTGTGCAGGTGACTTTCGTTTAAAGGTGGTTGATGTGGTGGTAATGTCTTAACTATCGCTACTTTTTTAAATTTCAAGATCCAGAGTCGGCTACTCCTTAGTTGAATAGTTTTACCAATTTTCATTATGATACTGGATCAACTCTAAATTAGAACCCCAGCGGAGATCGAACTCGTGACCACTCATACCGAAGGTTAAGCAGGCAACCGTTATAGCAATCCTTATACCTATTATCAAGTAAGATGGTTACTTTGTATAAAATACAGATTATAATTTTTAAGGCAATAGTCTAAAGTTTGGCAACCTTTATAGCAACCTTAATATTTTTAGGTAAAATGTTTGTGTATACAGTTTTGAAAGGGAGTGATGAAAATTTTAGTAAATAAAACGTTTTCTTACCTTTGGAGAAGAGTACAGAGACGAAGAATGCAAAGCATATGGTTGAAATGGAAAACAAAAGGAGAAAAACCAAGAGCAGACTCCAATTGGAATAAGTTATCACAGATAAACTGTTGCCGTACCATTTTATCTTCAACAATAACAGCATAAGAAGGATTGATGTGGAAAGTAAGATAAACGATTTCACAAACCACGCTGTCCAATGAAGCCAGTTGGAAAGTCCCATCATTTTCATAGACTCCTGAAAAAAGCAAATAAAACAAATTTAAGTGGAATTGCAATTTTTATTTCATGAACAATTCTGGTACAAGGGTGAATCCCTTTTTCCGAAGGAAATTTAAAAAAATAGGATTCTTGAAGGTGATCTGAGGGCAGTTAATGTTTTCATCATTATTTTTTTTTTAATATTACGCTTATTGTTTTACGACAATTACTATTGCAGTGAAGCATAATCAGGACAATCCACTAACTAACGTAACCACATACAAAGGTTAGACATTATTTAAATCTAATACAATGATTTCTAATATTACGTAGAATTTGTGAAAGTAACAATTGGTTTTATGACTGATATTGATAGGCGTACACTTCAAATTGTATTTTGAAAAAAAAAGAAGGATTACATTCGGTATACGGTATCCAACCGCGGAAGGTCTGCGCTAACCGAACCAGACCTTACCTGACCTATTCTAACCTTACCTAACCTACCAGGGAAATTGAAATAACTTGAATCTGGAGAGTCTTGAAGAAAGTGGACGCCATATACCGAATAAATATCAAAAGATATTTCATACAAGTCTATGCAGAGCAGCGGTATTTCGTATTCTCTGAAGATATCCCGACATAGGGACCTGTGTTTTAGGTTGGTAAGAATTGTAATTACACGCTTTTGTAATTTGAATATGGGAATACTCCATGAATCATCTCCCCAAAATCTCACACCATATTTAAGAGTTCAATAAAAACAGTGCATGGAACAGATTGAGTGCGGTTTTCAGATTTACATTTTATGTATCCATTTAATGGAATTGCATAATTTCTAAGTTTGGCCGTCATTTTATTAACATATTCTTTCTATTTTAGGTTCTAACTTATGTCGACTTCAAGAAATTCATCATTTAATATATAGTTTATATGTTTGTTATTAATAGTCAATAAATGGTCAGTTATTTGTGCTTGAGAGGAACGATAATATACTCCAACTGTCTTTCCGATGTTCAAGATTAGTTTGTTAGCTTTTAGCCATATTTGTAATTTGTGCAGAGTTTGTTGTTAACGACTGTTTGTCGTTCCAGTTTATCATCTGCATATGCGGTTACATCTCAAGTTCGTGTATCATTTTCTAAATCGTTTATATATATCTATGAGGAATATTCTAGCGGCCGACCATCCTGAGATTTTCGAGGGTTTTACAGCAGGCACATGCCGGGATGGTATCCTCAACTTAGGCTCTGACCAACACCGTTCTCCTCCTCCTCTATCTCGGCCTGAGTCCTAGATGCCTACAGGCTATAAATAAAAAATTCAAATATAGGAGGAATGAAAAGGAACCCAATATAGAACCTTGAGGAACACCATTCGTAGCTTTTTTTTCTCAAGGGAGATTTGATTTTTTATATATAATTTCAACAACCTATTTACTTTCAAACAACTTATGATATAAGCTATTCCTCTTATTACATTGCAGAATAATTTTTGTAATAATATTTTGATTGACTAAATCGGGTGCTTTTGGTAGATCTAGAAATATGCATATACACTACTGTTTTTGGAAATATGCATATATATTACTGTTTTTGGTCTAACATTTTCCTAAAATTTTCAATAAATTAAAAAATGGTAGTATTTGTACATCGTTGTATAGAAATCAATGTTGTTTGCCAGAGATCGGCATGTTTTTTGTTTTTCATAACGAAAAAGCTTATACACTGCTTTTTCTATTATTTTACCAATTGCTGGCAAGAGCAAGATGTGTCTATAATTGTCCAATTTGGTAACATCTCCTTTCTTATGTACTGGTTTAACATTTGCTACGTTGAACGTGCTAGAAAAATACACCATTTCAAAAGATGTGTTTATTAGGTGACATAATTCCCTCATCCTTTTCCCAACGCTGTCTCGGCCTAAGCCATAGATGCGTGAAGGCCATAATTAAAATCAGTTCGATTCTTCAGACTTCTGATCCTGTAAGGCCATAGAGTCAGTACATATCGAGGGTGAAACATTAATATCCTGTATCTACAATTTTTGTCACTTAAAGTTGTTGTCTACCTATTGAGAGGAAAAAAATGGCGGACTTTCCAGTTGAAACTTCATAACAATTAAACGTTCATTTTAGCTCTTGATTTATTTGAAAACTGAACTGAAAAGTCTGTACCCCTTTCAATAATGAGACAACAAAAACTTTAGGTAACAAAATTTTTAGATAAGAAGTATCAATGTTTCACCCTCGATATACTGTTAAATAAATATTAATTGAATAAAATACCTTTGAACACCTCTTTGTTTCAACAAAATATAGGCTGAATTTTGGAACAAGCTGCATGAAATTGTTTTCTGGATGTTATTTATCTTGTTTTGCTGTAACATTTCAGAAAATAAATTATCTCATCTGTTTCAAAAAGAGTTGTTTTCCAGTTTTATTTTGACTAACATTGCGATTGCATAAGAATACAACATCATAGTTGTAGCTTGCAATTCCCAGGTGCCACTTACCTTGAGAGTTTCTGCAGTGTTGCAGGATCGACCTACGAAATATTACAGATTTCAGCTACACTCGTAAGTGTCGCTAGTATCGAAGTTGCACGCGAAATCATGATATTACACTTCTTATTCTATGGTGCAGCTACATACCAAGCAATACGAAGCCAATGAAATGAAAAATCTTGTAGGCTACAATGCACATACTTAGAAAACATCTATCTTCAATAGTTCTGTTGTTTCCAGAGCGTTCTCGCAGCATCAAGCAGTGACAAAAGTTCTAATTAGATGCTCTGAGTGATATAGACCGGCCCATTTTTAATTTATGTCTCAGTTTCAGTTGCAAATTTTTGGACAGTACCCTTCATGTGGGCACAGAGAGACTTTACATTGCGAGCTAAAGAGAATAACTATTTATTGACTGTGAAGTGTGGTATACTTACCTTTAATTTCTTTTCCTTTTCGTTGACGATCATTTTCACAATGTTTGTACAAGGATACAAGAAACTCAGCATTATCACCAAAGGCAAGAATCCCTGCAGAGCCAAAAGAAATGGGTCATCTGTGAATGAGGGATAAGGGAAGCGTTGTAATTGTACTTTAAAATCCACCAATGATCTATTGGTGAGGTGTTCAATCACTGCTGTTGAGATGGAATGTTGAAGTCCCAGAAATCCTTCGGAAAGATATCCTAGAAATAAAAAAAGTACAAGGGTACAATTCTTGAAATCAGATAATTAATCTTCTTTGCCCAACAATCGAGCTGAGCAAACAATAGGAAGCGATTCTGTTATGCGTTCAGCTAAGCACATTGTGAAGGCAAATCACGAATAGGTAGGGACAGTACAATTTATTGAATGAAGGTGTTTAAATTTCTTGAGTGAAAATGCTAAAAAATTCGTGAGTGCAAGGTATTTTAGTACAAGGGTAAATTTTATGAGTATCTAAAATGATAACTGATTTGAATGACATTTTGCCCCCCTCTTCCCTTTGACAAATTTCTTTAAAAAATCTTGGTATGCACGCACCTAGGACCAAAGAGGACCTTTTGGACTCAATTTCATGTTTGTAGGCTATGCAGGTCCATAGATTATATAATTTTCTTTTGTAGAGGAAATGTCCTTAATAAACCCTTATTACACGTGTTCGACCTGTCTTCACAAAGTCTTTCATCGCGAATACCGCCTAACACACACAATAAATACCCTTGTGATCACAGAGTTTGTATTTTCTCCGCTAGATGGCAGATCATGTTCTCAAATTTCCCGCCATCTAGGGAGAAATCAGTGTACTACATTCTAACATTCTCCGCAATACTCGAGTTCAATGATAGACTGAAGACGAGTTATATAATTTTTCGATTGTTTAGACATTATTTTCGTGAATGAATGAATAAAAATGGTAAAATTTCTTGAGTAGAATTCGTGGATGGAAGCAAAATATCCAAATTTTGCGAGTATTTTGTGAATAAAAAAGAACATTTTCACAAAATATTAACAACCATCTATCTATACAATATGATTTCTTGAGTGTTTAAAAGTCTACTGTTCCTACGCATAGACCGTTCCACCGATGCAACAGTCCTTCAATAAAAAAAAAAACACGTTTTTACGCATCGCGTAAAAAGGCTCGACCAATTAAAAAATTTTCGTTAAAATATAGACCGAAATTCAAGGTGTTTTCCACATGAAAAGAGGACACGAAATAATTGTTATGGCGTTCAATTAGCTTTTAATTACAAAATTTATTCCATTAAATATTAGAAAAATCCCATGAAACGAAATCTATGCCGTAGTTGAAATTAACAGTTGAATCTACATCGAACTAACATCTTATGAACAATATCAAGTCTTTGTTGAAATATGATTTAAAATTAAATAAAATATACCAAAATTCAACGTTCGAAACACGTTTGTGTGCTACTGGGGGAGTTAGGACTGAAAATTTGTTTCATGTTGGATTACACTGGAAGTGGACGATCGGATTTAACTGCTGGTGTCTAAGCTCAGACCAATCGAGCAATCCAGTATCGATAAATATAGAACTCACTGGACATAACTGATGTTGTAATGTGACAAGTGGAATAGTATCTGCATAATGTTGAATAAAGTTTCTATAACAGAACTTGCTAGTCGAAACTTGGGGGTTCCAATATGCTCGTACAAAAGAATTGTTTCGTAAGTATTTTGGGAATTATATTTCTATTCCCTACAATAAAACAAGTAAAGTGCGGTAGCAGTGAAAACATGCGGCGCCAGGGAATCCCCCCTACAAATAACATCCCTGGATAAGTCTGAGTTCTATAATGCGAAGAACGAACTACATACCGTTGGTCGATACGTTTTTAATCAATATGAAGATACTTAGCACGAAGAATAGGAATAATAAAATTGTTTAAAGTGGTGTCATTATATTCTGACAAAATCGATGACACGTGTTGTAAACATCTATGAATTCATTTGCATACTAAAGGGGCCGAGAAGTACGGGAAGAAAGAGTAAACGTCTTCTAAACATTTATTTAGGGACACATTTGAAACCAGCCCTTATTCCTACCTTCAGGTAGGGAATATGTAAGGTACCTGCGGTTTCGTCATTCCGAAGGTAATCATCGAATCCTAAATGCTTCCTTATTCTCCTTTTACTAAACACCCGAAGGTGACAAGTGACGGGACGTTCTGTAAAGTACCCCATGAACTAAGCAATTTGGACGCTTTGCGAATAAAGAGACGTGTCTTAAAAGCGAAGGAAATTAAAACAAACATCGTAGATAAAGTAGAAACATCAAAAGATGTTCTCGTTAAAATAGTTCACTTGGATGAGAATCGAATCCCGCCCCATTGGTCAAGGATTCGATACTCAACCTCCCGAACCACAGGAACATCTGCAAGAAGACACTTTCGAAAGTTTATATGAAGCACACTTCTTGCTCGCTGCTGAACAAGTGACGTTGAGGTGAAATTACTTCCGGGGAACATTACTATCCCGAAACTCTCCTCCTAACTAGGGAAGTATTTGCAATTGTTCCTAGTGGTCTGGAATAACCTTCAAGATAGCAGTAACAAAGGAAAAGGTAGCAGTTTCGAACGGTCACTTTAGTCGTATATCAACTTCAATTGAACTGGGTAAACCAATGACCTCTATCTAAAAGCGATACTGGACTGACTGCTGCCATTGAAAATTTCATGAATATATGAAGCCAGAGAACGGAGAGGACACTTCATCGCGTTTGTCCACCTCCAGTCTAAACCAGTATGGACCAAATTTTTAGTTCTAACAAAGTTTTTTACACTTGATATCGCTATGCGGTCAATTTTTTGTCTTAATTCTTGCAAAAAAAAAACGTAAATATTATTTGCAGTATTTTCTATTATATGCAGCGTATGGTATGAATAACTCAGGAATTAAGGCTTAAGTGGAAAAAAACGTGCCGCACAGCAATAAGAAGGGTATAAAACTGAATTAGAACTGAAAATTTGGTCCCTATTGGATTAGACTGTAAATGGACAAACAAGTTTAAATATTTACTCTGGCGACACTAAGCAGTCACTCCAATATCGTTACGTAGAGCTCGATGCGGTAGACCGAAATGCTAATTTTAGAACTTAAATGAATCTTTGCTTTTATGAGAAGAATCATAATGTCTGCATCTGGGTATGTATTAATTTTAGAAACACTTTAAGAAGCGGAGTATGGAGCAAATATCATGAACACTTAAACTTAAAACAAGACAAAACAATATATATATAGAAAGAGCAAATATCACTCACAAACAAATAAGAGTTTTATTTTCATTCTCAATTCGTCAGTTTCTTTTTAAATATACATTCCGTTGTGTAGCATTTTCAAATTGGAGTATGAACTAACCTGGTGCACCTCCAGTGCTGTCATTCATATTTCGTGGTCCCGGTAACTGAAAAATTGGGTAGACTATATCTGTCTTCCATGACGGCTTTTGATTAAGTCCTTGTTCTTGAATCCTGAGTTCTGCAGGCATCCGAATTTTTATCTTGAAAAGAAAGAAAACAAAAGAGGTATTGAAAAAAAAATAGAAATCACACACTGTTAATTGATATATGCGTTGACTACAGACAAGTAGTCTCATGTCTTAGATTAAGACTAATAGAGAAACATTTTTGTTAAACAAAACTTTTATTGGGCTTTAGTTGAAAACTGAATGGGAGACCTGTCACACTGTTTCCAAAGCTTTCTTTCTATCTCTCTATGTAAAATTGAACGTGACTATGTGTGCGTAAGCATCACGCAGAAAGTGCTTGACCGATTGGAATGAATTTTTCGCACACGATCAGAAACTGGACCGGATTGGAAAGTTATCATAATCACTTTGATTCTAAAGTTATCATAATCACTTTGATTCTAAAATTATTATCTTCAGAGATAATCGACCATCTAATTGTCCATTGATTTCCAATGGCGGTGGTAACGAAAACGGAAATTTCAAAGCAAAGCACGCGGCAACCCACACTACAATATTGTTTGACGGGTTGACTACCTCCAAGTGGTGAAATTTGGTATGACTATATAAATTCATTAACAACGGCTATCTTAGGTAACACACCCTTAACACACCTACGGAGGAGTGAGGATGGGAAGGTGTGTATTGTAAAAATAATAGATAACGACTGATATTAGTGTCGAATCCATAATCGCTGATATGAATAGTAGGACTCTCACTGCTGTCGTTTAAGTCCAAGTTCAGCCCCTATCGGCATGGGGGGTGACAACATATTTTATTCACCCCGCACCAACGGGCGGGCAAATCAGCTAGTTTAATAAGTATTAAATATGTGGCTGAAAGGGAGAGAACCATCCCACAATGTTGTAACACTCCTCTTCAATCGAAAAATGGAGCGCCTTTGCCTATATTTACTGTTGAATTGGTGATGAAAGTAATGGTTACTTTCTGGTAAATTTTTCAAGTACGTCACAAGAAAATGTAAACCTATTTCTCAAAATATAAACCTATTTTCAAAACTCATTTTACGATTTTTAAATACTAAACTTGACTTTTTCTTCGAAATTTCGTTTTTGATTCTCTTTCAAATACTAATTTTTGTTTTTTCAAACTCCAGTTGACGTATTACTCATTGGAGATCTTGTTCAAATCCATTTCTATTCCATTAAATAGGATTTCCTGTCACACTTCTTTCGTTTCTGAAAGGGGGAAAAAAATAAGGAAAACAGAAATTTTGAACCGACTTATGAATTTTCCTTGAATTAGATTTTTATCGCCTATAAATCTGATTCTTCCTGGTTTCTAAAAAAGCTATTTTGCTTATCGTTATTGTAATACATAAAATATTGAAATATAAGCGATTTTAAAGCAACTAACCTTTAGATTGTAAGGCAGCTTCTTGTCATCCAACAAATTTAAATCTCCACCAAATATTACTCCTGCCAAATAATTCTTTCCGGGATATTTCATTAAGTCTACGATATCCTGTTCAGTTTCAAAACCTCGTTCTGAAAAAAGAGTGAAATAAATCAACACTAAACTACATTGATTCTTAATAAGTCGCTGACTACATGTCGAGCAAATTAAAATATAATTACTTAGAAAAGAAAAGACTTCTTTAACGCTGTAGGTCATCTCCACCATCGTGCTGTTCCTTTCATTTATGTATGTATTAATCTCACAATGTGTTACTCAGAAGTAATCATTTATCTTTCGCCTTCTTCTAACAAGCAAACCTAGTGATGGGGCAGAAAAGAATTATATATATATATTTTTTTTTTCGTCCGTCATAAATTAGAATGTACGCAAGCAAATTTTGGTCACTCGAACGCAATTACTTTGGGAGATATCGATTATATAAAAGTCAAATTTTGTCTGAGGAAAGTGATTTAAAAAAAAAGTGTAGAAATATCCTTTTGTTCTTAAATTTCTGAAAAAAAAAATGGAAGTTAAATACACAGTAATGGATATTGAGTGGAAGGCGCTAGCTGATGGAGAGTATGTTCTTTATGGCCGCCATCTTAAAGTCCGCCATATTGAATCTTGATTGATTTTCTTAAATGTTAAGGAGGTCGTGTAATATATCATTCTGGGCTAGAATTTTACAAGAAATACGTTTCTAAAACTAGTTTTGCCGTAAATGTATTATTGTGAGAGAAGGGTGTGCTGTAAGTCACTACTGCACAGGAACAATAGCCTGAAAACACCAATTCGTTTCGAAGAAAATGAAACTCAAATACATACAAATCCATACCAATAGGGCACTATACCCAGGAGCAATTTTTTATGCATTTGCGTTTCATTTACTTCGTTATTTCCAAAAAGAAATGAATGTTTCCAGGTCATTGCATCGTTACCCCATTACTAGTGCCACAGTCCATCTCTCACAATAATACATTTACGGTAAAAACTGACTTCAGAAAGGTATTTCCCATAAAATTCTAGCCCAGAATGACATACTACACGATTCCCTTCCCATTTAAGAAAATTCAATCGAGATTCAATATGGCGGTCATGAAGAACATACCCTCCAACTTGTAGCGACTTTTACCCAGTACCCATTACTGTGTATTTACCTTTCATTTCTTCCAGAAATTTAAGAACAAAAGGATATATCTACACTTTTTTTTATCACTTTCCATAGACAGCATTTGACTGTTATATCATCAATATCTCCTCGAGTGGCCCAAATTTGAATGCGCACATCCTCTGACATTCTAATCATAACGAAATATATATATATATATGTAATTATTTTCTGCTCCATCAAAATGTTTGCTTGTAGTCTTTGTCACGTTGGTTTTCACTCGAGCTTTACGTGATTATACTGGAGTGATCGACTCGAAAGATAGACGTCTGAGCAAATGTTTAACCTCGATCGCCTACTTCCAGTCTAATCTAATATGGACCAAATTTTTAGTTTTTTGTCTCAATTCTTCAATTATGCATGTACCGAACTATGGATACAATAGCAATGTTTATATAATACATATTATTATTATTATTATTATTATTATTATTATTATTATTATTATTATTATTATTATTATGTATTTACGATATTTCCCAAGAACTGACATAAATAAATCAAAACGGACCACACAGTGTAAAAGAACTGAGTTCGAACTGAAACTTTCGTCCATATTGGTTTAAACTGGAAGCGGATGGTAGAGATAAATAGTCTCCTCCATTCCCTGGCTTCCCAGATAGTACTGCCGACTTGAATCAAGGTTGTCAGTCCTTGCTTTCGCCTTGTCAAACTTAATATCATATTGCACTTCATAAACAAGCATTAAATGAACTTGTTGGAGCAACATAAATGGCTTGATTGAACAACATGGCTGCTGCTGCTTGTTTTAAGTAGCCTAATTCAATTATGTTGGATCCACCAGCTTTGCGAGGAAACTTGTTAAACTTGAAAACTATTTGAATTGTGTTTCGTTGCATTGTCACTGTTGTATTAGTGCTCTGAAGTCCCATCACGTGATAGGAGTGTTTTACTTTGAGCTAAACTCCTCCCGCTCCCACCCAGAGATTCCGCCAGGTAAAGTCAATATTAGGAGGGTGTAAGTGAAGTTTGGCACGGTTTCTATCGGCAATTTTTTACCGTAAAAAAAATAAAGTTGGGGGCTGCGCTCAAGAACTTGGGGGGTTACACCCCAGAGCTGACATCGGGTCACTTTTGGTCACCCAGCCTGACCCGAACATAGGTGACCCGGTCCGCAACTCGACCCGATTGACCCGGTCTGTTACCATAATTAACTTCCCATTTCGTCGTCGTGTTTTTCGTGCTCCGGGGAGACTGTCTCCGGTCCTGGTCACCCCTGACAAGAACACTGCTCAAACACAAGAATTCAAAACTTTAATTTGTTCTCTGGGTGACCGGGTCTAGATAGGTCCACCGGGTCAGACCATGTCTGAAGACTATACCTGGCAACCCGTTTCAGCTCTGTGCTCCACAGGGGGTGGGGGTGGCAGAATCACTGCTCCCGCCTAGAGCATCGGATAACTGGCCATGCGAACCGGGATCGATTCCCGCCAAGATATGGATTATTTTTTAAAGGAAATTTAATTTTTCTTCTTTATACTTCTAAAAAGCAAGTATTTGCTCAAGTTTGTATTTTTCAACATTTAAAAAATGTACTGGCGTAGGCTAGCAAAGTCAGATTATATGTCCCTCGTATGTATCTCGTACCACTGTGTCCCTTCGTAAGACGTCAGACGTAATTACACAATATGATACGCTGTACGTTTCTCGCGCAACTGTACAGGCTCCATTAAAATTCTAAGAATAACATGTAAACTAATAATTTTGGAAAGAAACTAATCTTACAAGAAATATTTAAAATTTTAAACATTTCATTTGAAAATCCTAATTGTGTAAAAACTAAGAAGGAATAGTTTTCATATTATTATGTAAAATAGATTCCGCATGTGACTCGTGCAAGTGTTTGTACTCCATTAAAATAACGATATCACGGGAACTGTTTTTATTTGTTTACAAGAAATGCTTAAAATATTATTTCAATTTTTTTTATGAGAATGCAATTGTTCAAAAATCTATACTTTTCATATTATCTGTAACGTCTCCATAGAGTATTGACATCATATTCCCGAGCAACCCTCCAATGAGATTATGTATCAAGATTTAGTTTTCACCCACAGATCAAACTTCCTTAAAAATGGCAAGTTGGTCTGGAATTTATTTTATACCCTTTTGGTATCTTTGGTTCGGGTTAATGATTATGTCATATTTAGCATGATTTAATTGCTATGCTACATCACTTAAGGAGTTCTCTGACATGAGAGACTATATCATTGTTACAATTAGACTTTATAATATTAAATGCATGCTCTCACAAATGCTTTTTCCTCTGGTTTTTAATGTTTCTAATACAGAAGGTTAATTTAGTTAAAATGGGACGATTTGATCTTGGTCCTATTCCGACACAGGAGTACACAGCGTTACCTTTGCAGACACAGAATGGCAGTGTAGAGACTATGTGGGTAGAGTATGGCATTCCTACGTTTCCGCTATCACATCGAAAGTTACATGGCAAAGGAACATAGTTGCACTTCTCGAAAGAAAGTTGTCTTTAGAACAGTGACCGGTGTAAAAGCAAAGGACTGACCATCGGCAAGTATATGGCGCATTATACAATAGTAAAAGAATGGGTTCTCTCCCGAAGCGTTTTGTCCAAAAAAAAATCCGGAGACAGCGGGTACATCCAGCCCGGACCGCAAATATAGTGAGTGCAACCTGAAAGGGTGGGTGCGATGAAAGAAAATTCACAAACGCAGCGCAGTCTCAACAGCCACACATGCACATCCCAGTTCAGAGCATGATGCATAATTCATGACAATTTGTTATTCGAACTCCGACATAAAGCACGTGGACACGTTGAAGGAATGTCATATCAAGGAAAGGGTCACCAACGCCAGAAAATTGTACGAGCACTATTTTGCGGAGGGATAAGTGGCAGTGGGTGGTTATTCTAGATGAAGTCCTCATCTACCTGGATGACACCAAAAAACCTCGAACAATTTCCTACCAACAAAAAGGACAAAAGTCGTTTTCGAACTTAATTCGGCAAAACCGTGAAAAGTTTTCGAAAGGGTTCATGGTAGTGGTCATTTTCTTTGCCCGTGGCAAACTCACGATTTTCCGAGTGAGAACAAATCCAAAATTCAATGCGCAATACTTCCAGGAGAATGCCATGGACTACATTTACGATGAAGACAACCCTCGTTTGTGTGGTACGGAGCAATCTCACGTCTGGATCTACATGGATAAGGCGTACAGCCATACTGTTCGATCTTCTATCATCTACTACAGCAGAAATGAGGCTGAGACGGACATCCATGTGGATCCCATTTTAAATCAGTCCCTGTTATGTCCCCAGCTACATACCCTATGGAATTTTGCGTCATTGATCTGTTGGAAAGAGGCATTGCTTAATAACGTCTCACCACTGTTGAGATCTTTGGAAAATATTTAAACAAATCTGGAACAGCATTCCGCTTGCGCACCTGCGGTGAAGACTTCTGCAATGGAAGTTGTGATGTCGAGCCGTAGTCCTGGTCCGTGGTTGTCACATTAAACAGGATCGCTGGTGACGAAATGGGATTTCACCGTAAATAACGTATGTAAAGTCGTCCCGTCTTAACTGAATCAATCTTCTGTATTCTGCCGTTCTGTGGTTTGTGTTTCAGGGCAAAATACTGTGAAGACTGAGGTGGACATCAGCACTCCTGAACTTGGTCTTCGGCTGTCATGTTTGAAATGGAACTGTGCGTTTTGTACCGGAAGTCAATATCACAAATCCTTGCGTGTCCCACAGATAGTACAAGGAGTGAAAAGGATTTAGAATACGGTACTCTCTTATAGGATTTAATGGAATATGAAGCAGAAATTGAACTCCCGGATGGCGGTGGTTGTGAAATAATGAAAGTGTCTTAAACTGTCGATTCTGATGTTGTTATTGCTGTGTTTTACTCTTTAAACTTGAAGTATCACAATAATTGTGGATTGAATATGGGACTGGCAAAAATAACATATCTTTCTGTCCATGAAATGGCAACAAGTCTCGGCAAATTTCGGCTAAAAGCCCTCCTCTTTTGGTATGCATTTACAGGATGTAATGCAGTGTTTGCGATAGGTGGTTATGGCAAACCGAGTGCTTGACTGGTGTGGCAAGCATTTCCTGAAATCACCGTATATTTATCAAACTTGCCAATACTCCTTGTTTAAATTTCATCTGAAGATTTTTTCAGCTCTTCAACGGTTCACCGTACTCTTGTACGATCGTTCCAGTTGTTTATTAAACTGTCGACGAACCTTAATAACGAGAAAAAATTACTCTTACGAAGGCAGTCTTCTTTATTTCAGCATTGTCTGCAAGCTACATGCTGCCGAGTTTTACTGGTCTCAAGCTCTCCAAAAAGTGTCTACAACTCCAGAAATCTGCAAATGGGGCTGGAGGAAGATGGAATATGTTTACTGTCCTATCTGGGTCTTATTTCCAGATGTTTCTGTGCATTATAGAGAACTTATTCGCTGTAGTTGCAATACTCTATGCACGCAAATGAGAAAAATCTGGGTTATGCCTTGTTTAGATTACTTACCTTTTAGATGGTAAGATTTACGGGTAAAACTAACTTACGTTCAGACTACCGAACTTAACTTGGTTATCGTGCTTGTTCTACCATTGTCTGTAAAGAAACAGGAAGAAGTTTCCGTAGAGTAAAGAATCTTCTTGTTACACGGGAAAGGATAAAATTATAAAAAATGAACACAAATGAATTGATTGTAGCATCACATTTTGTAGATTAGTTCTGCCACCATTCTTTTATACTTTAAAAGTGATACGCACCGCTAGGATACTATATATTTCGATAAAGAAAGAAATAAACTCACGAGGTGAGCCGTGCCTAATGACTAACTTGCGTTTAGACAGTCGTTTCTTACTAACGTTACAAGATAACCGTCGTAAGTTGACACTAGTTAAATTTGAAACCCGCATTAACGGTAACTACCGTTTACATTACTAAAATGAAGTCGGGTTAATGTTAACCATGGTAAGATGTTAGTAACGTAAACATGGCATTACCACTTACTTCCTTCTCCTTGTGTACCTGCGATGAGCAGTGTGATCGAGAAGATAATTTTATTTTGAACTGATCCTCGATAGATTCACTCAGCTTTTGTTATTAAAATAGTTTTATTTGATTGGGGAAATTGTTTCATGTCGGTTTGCAGAGTACACATTTGAAATGTTAGGTTTGACTATTATTACATTTTCATTACTACTTTTTATTTATATCTACTTCGTTTCCACTGCATATTTTTTATTATAATTTTATCGTATTTTTTTCATGAAACAATTTTTGTTTTGCCATCTTAGTGAATTTCAATGTTGCTAATTACAGTTAATTTTATCTATCAATTTGTTCAATGAGTATTTGATTAAAAATTTAGAAAAAACATTAATGGTAATTGGCGACTTCGGCGGTCATGGAAACTAGGGATCTGGGACGCCATTCACGAAGCCTGAGGTTCGAGTCCCGCCTGGGGCTGGGATGTTTGTGAATTTTGACAGCATTACACTCATATCGTCGAGATGAGCACAAGTCTATAGTTCCTAAAACAGCGCATACAAAATAAAGTTTATCTAGGTTTCATTAAAGCTCACTGCAAACTTGGTTGGAAATATGACGTCATTACTCTATGGGGCACTTAATAGAATGGGAAATGTGTAGATTTGTGGACAGTTGGATTCTCGTAAGAGGGATTTAAAATTATATTTTAAGGATGTTTTGTATTAAATTAAAAAAAAAAAAACGTTTCCGTGTTATCGTTATTTTAATGTACCGGAAACATTTGCGTAAATCACCTGCGGAGGCTATTTTACATATTAATATAAACACTCATTTTAGGATAGTTAAAATTCTCAAAGGAAATATCAAAATTACGTCAAACATTTCTTGTAAGATTAGTTAATTTAACAAAAAAATGCTTAATTTTCGTGTTACTGGTATTTTAATGCAGCCAGTACAGTTGCGCGAGACAAACACAGAGGCCATTTGTGTAATGACGTCATATGTTTATAGAAGAACCCCCTTCCGCCTCAAGTGTGGTCTTATATCAGGATTTACTTCTCATACACAGATTTACCTTCCCTGAATGTGGATGTTGGTATCACATTTTGTAGAATTCAAACTATTTTTGGTGCTAAGCTAAGCTATTACTAATAACCCAATAAACGTATTCTACAGAAGCTAAAGGGCTGCATTTTTTCCAAGCGTGCAATGCTTGTTCTGCATGCGATATGGGTGAGTAGCCAATTGAAACATGTGTTTTATTACATGTTCTACGTGAAACACGTGTTTCAATTCGCTATTCACCCAAATCGCAACCAAAGCAACGCACGCTTGTAAGAAAAGCAGCCCTAAAATATTACTTTTTTTCGTCGAAATCTATACACAGCAAAAAGTGTTTGCCTCACCGCCATGTACTTCCCGTATGTTAATGGTCGAACATCGATGTTGCTCACCATATAGTTTTCGTAATTAATTTTTTCCATTACGACATTGTGCTAACGTGCCCCCTCTCCCTTAAATATTACTTGCAAGATGTACTATCTTATATATCGTGTCTAGTACGTGCATAACTCAAGACAAATTAAGACATAAGTAGAAAATGGGGCGCACAGCGATAACAAGCCTAATTAATAGGTATAACTGAACGTTTTGTTCTTATTGGTTTAGGTAGAAAGTGGACAATCGAGATTAAATATTTGCTCTGGTGTCTATCCTTGGTCTATCTCTCGACACTAGCCGATCACTTCAGTATCGTTACGTAGAGCTCGATAGCCTAAACTGATAGGTAAACTACAACAAATAGAATTTATTACGTACATTTAATATTTTATCTCATAAAAATGTCGAATTGAGCCAAAATAACAGAAAAAGCAGCGAAGATAAGATCATGATTTCAAGCTACAAGCTAAAGTGACATTCTTACCAGATACACCAATTTTCAATGCTGCTTTTTCCATCACTTCTTTAAACGGCGATACTGTGTTGTTCGGCGCCCATGCCACTTTCCACGTTGCTCTGCAAGAAGAAAGGGAAAGGGAATTATTAGTTCTGGTTAAATCTAATTATACTTCGTAACAAATCCAGTTTAGGGTAAGCAAGGGTCCAGCTTTCATAAACTAACCAATTAAAAGAAATTACCAAACCAGAAACAATAAACTATGAGAAAAATAACGGAATTCATTTAACAAACTTTTAAGGGCTGTTTTACATTGAAGACAAACAATGGTAGTGGAAAGATTTGGAGGAGATATGAGCTCTGGTACAATCTCAGCATTTGCCTGGTGCTACTGAAGGTAACTGAAAACCACTCAGGATGAACAGCCGCTGGACGCGAAATAACGACCTTCCGAATTCCAGGTCAACACTGTGCCGAGTAACTGCGACTCTGCAATTGTAGCCACGACAAATTTCACTAAAATGGGTGACCAACCATTTGTGCCCTAATCTGGAAGAGAGCATAGATTTCTTCTTTCTTTTCAATTTGTACATTGAAATAGCCATTTGAATTCTACGGAACTATATGAACTCACAGTCGGCTTTGTTTCAAGTGAAAGATCGAATGCTTTTAATATATCAAGTCCATTCTATGCACGAAGAGTGTAATCGAATGATAGATAAATTGATAAAAGGAATTGTATGGGCGGTAACAGCACGTAATCGAATGAGTTGGAAGGTTAAGCTCAACTGAAGACTGTTCATTCTATGATCAAAATAATTATCGATTGAGCTGAATATCGAATTCATTCTAACGCGGATTGATGTTGTGATCCACAGTATATCATGAAAGCTGATTATCATGAAAGCTTGCGTTGCTTGCGATTTGGGTGAATAGCCAATTGAAACACATGTTTCATTGCATGTATTATTGTAAGGTAAAGGCTGGTTTTCAGGAACGCTTGCGTTACGATTTGGGTGAGTAGCCAATTCGAACACGTTTTATCGCGTGTTCTACGTATTACGTAATAAAACACGTGCGCCAATTGGTTACTCAATCTAATCGCAAGCAACGCAAGCGTTTATGAAATCCAGCTCTAAGTGTAACACGCTATTCATCCAAATCGTAAGCAACGCAAGCTTTCATGAAACCCAGCCTTAAGGGCTCATTTTCAATCCCGCTTGAATCGCTTTTGATTTGGGTGAGTAGCCAATTGAAACACGTGGTGTAGTTTCATTACGTGTTTTAACACGTGTTTCGAGTGGCTATTCACCCAAATCGCAAGTAAAGCAAGCAACGCAAGCGGGCTTGAAAATGAGCTCTAAGGCGTGCGAGTTTAAGGAAGCATTCACTCTATGAGCAGATGAGTCAGAATTGGGAGCCGAGACGATTTAAGTTTGAGGTTAAAGCTGTTTTTTATGTTATTTTTAAAGTTTTCACGGAATGAAGAAAATACAATTCCTTATTATGTTCAATAAAACATTTCAATAATTACTGAGTCATTTATAAATTGATTTTATGCACTGAAACTGTTTTTCAAAGCTTTCCCTTCTTTTCATTCTCTGTATCACTTGTCCTCAATATTCTTTCTGCACTTGAAGTAAGTCTTTTTCGCATGGATACAAATGCAATGCTGTGAAGGAACGATTCATGCATTTTTGAATTACGAAGGTAACGCTCCAATGTACAGTACATGCATCGATTCACACACACGAAAAAATGCATAATTCTGTCTGTAAAACAATTACGAACGTAACGCTGTCAATTACAACGTGTGAACAATAACTCAAGCAACTCCAGACAAAGATGAACAAACGAGAAATAATTGTACTGATTGATTGTTTACAAGAAATTAGCCGTATATCAAGAACTTTTGCGGGAAGAGCTAAAAAGAGCATTCTTAATGACCGATTCCACCGTAGAAGTTGAATCCTAAGTTTTCTAGATCGCATCGAAATCTACGTAACGATACTGGAGTGATCAGCTAGTGTCGAAAGATAGACGACAGAGCAAACACAAACCTAGATCGTCCACTTCATCTCTAATCCAATAAAGACCAAATTTTCAGTTTTAACTCAGTTTGTCTATGCTTATTATCGTTATGCGGTCCGTTTTTATTTATAAATGGATTGTTGGTTATGCGCGTACCGGACTGTGCATGTAATAGTATACAATGTAAATATTTACGTTTTTTTTGTCAGAATTAAGACAAATCATAAAACGGGCCATTCAGCTGTAACAAACGTAAGAAATCTGAGTTAGAACTGGAAATTTGGTCCATATTGCCTAAGCCCTAATAGCATTCGACATCCATGGGACGTTCTGAACAGGTTCCATTGATGTCACCATGTCACACGGGATATTGGGACATACTCAGGATATCCGTAGGAAATCTTCTTACCTGGATAATCCCGGCTTTGTGAGTAGAGGGATATTCAGGGGATATCCTGGCAGGATGATTCCGAATGTGGTCGTATTGCGATATCCTGATAATATCTTGAGGTAATTTGTAACCCTCGCTAACATTCGATTGTTTCACGCAAGAACGCTTCGCGTTTGGTAACTGTTTACTGCTTGTTTGTACTAGACGGTTATTTTACCATTACTTGGAACTAACATAATTGAGTTACTACGCATAGTTTAAATGTAAGCATATGTCAGTTCATATTGTTAAGTGCATGCAGATGTTTTAAGATAGCAAGGATATTGTGTATTTATTAATTTCACGTAAGTGAACACTCTAAGCTGTAACTGTCATTACATTATGACTTTGTTATAACCATGCTGTCATGCTGACCTCGCATTGAATGAAGGGGAAATAACTTCAAGTAAAAGTGAGAGAATGTTGTTGTTGCAAGCTACACAGAAAGGCCGCGCCCAGCATTTTTGACGGTGGGGGTATGCACACGTTTGCTGAATTGCGTAGTATTAAAAAATTCAATCTGAATTTGCTTTTAGTTTAAGGTGGTTAGGTATCTTTCGCTCAGGCCGAATGGATGATGATAGATCGATATTTCAGTAGCTGCTGGAAACTTAAGGGAAGATGATCAGAAAGGAAAATTTAATACTTGGTAATTTAGCATGCACCTGCAGAGAAAGAGTGTAGATAACTGGTCCACCCTAAGCTAATTCACGAAGAGCGTTTCGTTTATGACTGTCGATGAACAAGAAGGTTGTAAAATTCAGTGTGTATGTAGCCGGTGAGAAATTTGCTAAGTTCAAAATATCCCACAATGTGATTATTACGAACCACCATACAATTCGTATTCGGAAGGTCGTGGGTTCGCGCCCACCGGCAACCCATTCTACTTCATGATGAGGTTTCTCCAGGGGTTTCCCGTCAGTCATACCAGGTAAACGCCGGAATGGTACCTACAAACAGGCTCTGGATGAATACCTTGCAACACCTGCGGGCTGAACTAATGAATAAACTAAAAAAAAGGACTACGCATTTTTCATATAACTGGTTGGCATGTTTTGTTTGTCACGTTGTGCAAGTAGTAAATTTCTTTGCCACTCCATAATAAAAAACCACCCGGGCCTAATTATTCCAACTTAACCTACAATCAGTAATAAATACCCACCCTTCCCTGTGTGAATTTTCGGGGTGCAGATAGTGCAACTGGGCTTCAGAATTGTGAAACTCACGTCATTTGTTCGTTCATGAACCTCACTCAGCAAATTAATGCACTACGCACACAATGCAATTTAAGCTTTTTTCTACTTTCCACAGTCTACGATTACATGCATTGCACAACCCCAATATTTTCGTTAGCTTTGTCTACGATTTATGTCAGACTATTTATTTTGCCATGAATATGAACTATTTATTTTACCTTTCCATGCACCCACTACAGCCAGATAGGTACCGTAGTCTGTGACAGGATAGAGAAGTCAGGTTAGATTTTTCATCATTACGTAGTCTTGCTGCTGCCACAGGCTGTTTATACTTTGCTATCCCATTTACGCGACAATCAAATTGCACGACCGTGATATTTACGTTCACTTGTCTACAATTTATGGAAAATTATTTTGTTCCGAACGTTATTTATGTACCCATTACAGCCGATAAGGTTAGTGCATAACTTAGAAAAACCCGGTTAGACTATTTTTTTTCTCTTGTTAGGATGGGTTAAATTATGTGTTGCCTAATTTGTATCTTCTTGTGTAAAATTACTAGTGAAATTGTGGTTATTGGGTTACCAGTTCCGGTTCACTGCTAGAAGTACAAGTGCTTCTTCTACTCTGTGACATTACTTGTAACATTCAGTTCACCGCTACTTGGAGTAGTGAATCGGAACGGTGAAGCATGTATTCATTAATCTATATTTGTTCCAAGATTTCACATCAATGCGAATTTGAAATTGGTGTGAGGATGAAAACGAAGAGTAGTTCTATAAACATCGTTTGTTTAAACCAGTACGTGAAAAAAAAAAAACAAAAAAAAAAAACGCGGCAGGTACTCTGAACTAATGACAGGAAGGGGAATAAGGTATTTTCAGCTTCATGTGACTCACTTAAAGATTCATTTGTTTTCAACGCTATATTTAAATTGAATTTAGGACACCTTGGGCTCAGGTAGGGATTGGGTAAGGCTAGGAAGAGGAAGGTATCGGCCAGGGCCTTTCTTAAGGTACCATCCCGGCATTTGGCTGCTGAAACTGTGTGCGATATGTTGTGATATCATATGGGAAGGAGTGAGTATTATTATAAGCAATTGGGTCACGTCATCAAGCATTGCTTCGTTGCACTTCCTTCAGGGTCAATCCATATCAAACAAGCTAATTTCATTTTAAAAGGTCGCTGACAAAATTTATTTATTTACATTTTTTTTACCGAAGTTTGTACTACATTCAGGGTGTTGCAAACAGGCATTCAATAATTCGTTAGTTGTTCAGTTTTTGTAGCGGCCATTTTGTACAGGCGCGTCAATGTATGTTGCACTTTTCAAAGGTTTGCGTTAAACTCTAACTTTCTTGTTTTTAAATATTTTGAGTTCAAACAAAAACAGTATCAAAGATAATGCAATGTACAACATTTTATGTTCTGTGCACATTTAGGCTTACTTTAATACTTCGGAAACAACAACAACAACAAAGCGTGGAATATTGATGTTTGAATCATCAAAATCTTATTTTTTTATTTGCTTAAAAGAAATAACTGAGACACACCTTCAATTTTTTGTCTGTGGCTATATGGTATATAACTTCCCAAAATAGTTTCAGATCTGAAAACCATATCCTTAATTTTTTGTCGGTTTGTAAACATTGCGATTTTCCTAAAATCGGGTATTTTCAACATCAAATATCTCAGAAGGGACACGATTCAAAAATTCGAAATTTGCACAAAAAAGGCGATAGTTGTGTACTAACAAGTGGTAATCATTTCATGAGACTTTATTAGTTTTTAGTTAGTTTTTTTAATGAAGTGAAAAACGTGATTGATTTATGCCAATTTTGTTCAAGAATTAATAAATTAAAAATTAAAACAACAATCAAAAACTTTTATTTGAATTTTGTACAATCCGCAATTGCTTTTCGAGAGCTCCTTGGAGCTGGAATTGTTGTGAGGCCTCTCATGCTACCGAACCTGCTCTGCTTGAAATTAATAAACCGGCAGTGCGGCTGGCGGGGTGTGAGGATCTCCCAGAACCAAACAACGAGAACACTGACTGCATTGGGATACACCAAGAATCAATGTGCAGGTCCACATCGAGGAGTTTACCATACCGAAGGATACAAGGTAATATTTTTATTCTTTAAGAGGATGTTGGGAATTCCCCGCAAACTAAAATCATGTCGACACTTAAAATTTTGAACCCGCAACTAGTTTCTGCATTGTTCCGCAGTAGCTTACCATCTCGACCTTTTGGTATATTACGCTATTCTTCGCTTGTTATCAACTGCTGCCTTTTTTATGAGTAAAGTGTTGCCAATATACCACACCACGGATGTAATGTCCACGAAGATGGTACGCTGAGGTCAGTTTTCCTACAAATGTTTTTTCTGTGTTTTGAGGACGGTGAATAAAATGCTACGTCGAAACTCACTGCAGGATTAATTTCTACAATTAATGATGCCTTCTTGTGGATGGATAGAGGATGATGTTATTGTAGACGGGACTGACATGAGTTTGGCTCATCCTTTGTCCTTCTTTTTATTACTTAACGAAGATGTAAGGGTCCTTTATGGTGCTGGGATGCCCTGGGTCTGAATGACGGACCTTCACCGTCTTCGTGTTAGTCATTTTCAGGAGTCCTAGTAGGAGTGCAATTCAACGACATCCAACTATGACTCCTGAAAATGACTAACACGGAGACGGTGAAAGCCCGTCACTCAGACCCAGGACATCCCAACACCATAAAGGACCCTTACATCTTCGTTAAGTAATAAAAGGAAGGACAAAGGCTGACCCCACCATCCCCCTGGTGATGTCCAGCTGGACGATTTGTGATATCTATGCGACATCCCATATATCCACCGGACGTCCCATCGCAATGGCCACATGATGTTTCATAGACATGGAGGTCCCGCGAGACGTCCCATATGGTATATCCATGAAGCGGACATTCGGCCATCTGATCAACACGTATAGGACGTCCTGTGGATATCGTGGGATGTCGTATGGACTTTGCAAATATCCCGACGGGACATCCCCTGGATATTCATATGATATTGAATACTATTAGGGAGGCTAGAATTGAATGATCGTGATTGGGTCCCCAACACTCACTGGCTTGCCAGATAGCACAAACGTCCAAGTGGTGTCCCAGGGACATCCCAAACTTCCGAATTGTATCTCAGGAGATCCGTCCTTGGAAGTCCTACAAGTATATCCCAAAATCATGCTGTTGGAACGTTCGTTGGATGTCCCACAGACGTCCTATGCACACGTGAGTATGAATGCATTCCTTTTTTTTTTTATGATCAAGGAATGCCGATAGTTATTTGAGGTATTTTTGCTGACAATGAGACAGCGTACGAAAGTAAAAAACAAAACAAAAAGCATCCAGACTGTTGGTGTTTCCCCCCGGATTTCTCATCCACAAGAAGTAAATTCCGAGAAAGTACTTTCATACATAGCCACAGACATCCTACTCTCCCTTACTACACTCTTATTCTCATTGCTGTCTCGACCTGTGTAAATGCCATTAAAAAGTAATTAAGTTTTGAACGAAACAGGCAATGCGACACAAATGTCGATTGTTTTTAACAGTGCCGATGCGCAACTGTTTTGTTGTTGTAAACGTCGGACGTCGCGGACTCTCTGTTCGATCCTGTTGTTAATACAAACGTTGTACATTGTTTTAGAACAGAAATACATCAACACAGTCGAATTGTATAAAGGCTAAAATACTGATCTTCATTAATGTGGGCTATATAACCAGACCAGGATAGGGTGAGGGAGATATTGTTGGGAGGTAGTCGGTCAGGTCCTAGTTTGTAGGTAGGTCTACCATCCCAGCATTTGCCTGGTATGACAGAAAAAAACTATGGGCGGCCGCTGTGGTCGTTCCCATGACCTTCCGATTGCTAAACTGACACTACTAACTGAGCTTCGGTTGTTACTGTTCAGTTTTTTGCCTATATCGGCCCAAATATTATCTTTCACAAGATTACCATGGTCTTTGTGTTGTAAGCTGTATAAGCATTCGTGCTCTTGCACCGACATTATCAGCTGCTCTTCATTCATTTTTGACACACAGCCTTGCTCAACAATAATCAACCACAGACTGGCCGAGGAAAGGCGAAGGATCTTGGCAGACAAGCCGCGATCGGGATGGTTTCTCTTCAAGACGGCAATGTTGGTGCATGGCATGGGCGCGGCACTGTATATGTGAATTAGCCTTAATAATGCTATATTATATAGGTATGAGGAAATGGAAATAAAAAGAGATGCAGAAATTGTTTGGAAACTATAATGACAAATGATTGCTATATGATTAAAATTTTGTGATTTGAATTTTGATTATAGCAATAAAAAAATAAGTAGCGTGTCAGCCTACAAAATACTGGAAACTCAGTTCTAATTCTGCTCAGCGCTATTATATGTTTTCAGTGCACGCTATTTAATTCGTCAAAACAAACTTTAGTGTAGAGAAAAAAAAAAAGTTTTCTTTCGGCCTTACGGTACAAATTTTTTGGTACCCACAAACAAACAGTTTTTCTATACCTGTGTGTGAGTGGTAACGCTCGCTGCCTTGTAATCAAGGGGTTTTGGGTTCGATTCTCACGTTAAACTGCAGGTTCCGTCCATAAGACGTCATCTTCATACGATGGAAAGTAACGGCAAATCGCCATCGGTTTACCTTGCCCTGTGACCTTCGGGTCAGGACCTGCCTTCGGACAAAACACTCGTCATCATTATCATCATTTCTAATAAAGAAATTAACAAAAAAGTGTTTCTAAAGACACACTTTTCTTAAACAATTCGTACTAAAAAAGTAAAAAAAAAAAGTTTATGCATGACTAAAAAGGAAAAACGTGGGGCGCGCCAATTGAAGAATTTATAGTGGCTTATATGAGAGCGCCCCACGTGCTTTTCTTTTTAGTCATGCATAAACAAAATGGCTTTTTATTTTTTAGTATGAATTGTTTAAGAAAAAGTATGTCTTTAAAAAGTTTTTTTATTATTATTATTTTTATGTATATTAATGTGCCCGTAACATTATTAACACCTTAAACATTTTTTTATATGCTCAAAGGTCATAGTGATATGACATGTGAATTTAAGGTAGTAAGCAACTTTCGGGTATGCATATTGCATTATATTTCTTGGTAATGACGAAACTATCACTACAAAAAGATTTTTATATTTCTGTGATCTTGGCAAAACAATCTATCACCGTATAAACCATAGAGTAAGGAAGAAAATAGAGAGGACATACATGACGTCACATGAAGTCAAATTCCGGTTCATCAGCAGCCATCTTGTGTGGCCCCATTAGAGTCCCTCTATACCGAGTACTGTGAGGATTGCCTTTTTCAATAGGAGGATGAGTGCACCTCAGAAAGGCAATACTCGGTAAAGAGGGTCTCTAAATATGGGCCAGTCAATATGGCCGAAATGCCTCACCCCTTCCGTCTCTTGGCTTCATTCCCCTCTTCAGCAAAGGTTCCCTCTATTTATATTCTTAACTCTATGATATAAACCATAGAGTGAGGAAGAAAAGAGTTAACTTAAACTTAAACAAATTAAACTTATGAATATAGGTGATAGCGTTAGTTTGACATAAAATGTTAAATAATAAATTAATTTTATTTGAAAAGAAGCTGAATTATTAAAAGTACGGTGTAAATAATTCAAGTAATAATAGAATGTACTATGTTTTAGGAAGAAAATATTATCTTTCGGAAAGCACATATGATGAAGTTAAAGTGCTATTACAGTTCGAGGTTTTTATAAGTAATGCAAAAGATGTGTATAGGACACGGTGTAAAGGAATTTGGTTTTTAAATAAATCACGTGTTTTTTTTTTTCATCTTGAGATAAAACCTGTCTTTTCTTCGTATTTACGTGGAATGATAACCAAGCTGCAGTGCCATAAGGCCCTTTCATAAACAGTCCTGACTGTGAGTTATACGTAAAGATTTTGTACTCTCCACGGTGCTGTGGATAGTACTGATTTGGAGCACCCCATCTTCTCACGGGATAAGTTTACTTAGAGGCTGCCTCGAAGGAGGTATCTAGACATCAAGAACCAAGGACCTACGTTTACTTAAGAGTACCCTGAGATTATTCGATACTGAACTTCAAAGTAATAGTCCGATACTTAGATTGCTACATATTACATTATATAACTGCACTTAGAGAAAGTCACTTACAATAGTTGTCTAGAAAACCACGAAAAGCCGTCTAAAATTAAAAAAAAAAGTGCCAGATGGAAAGGGGTAGGGGAAAACTTTCGAGAGTCGAAAAGATGCCAGTAAGTTACACATTTATTTGACGTTCAAATGATGTTAGCGCATCTCCAGATTCCACTGCTTTTGCGTTTATCACGTCTCCGACAACTGGCATATTGTATATACTGACCATTGGTTTAAAGTAGATGATAGCTGGTGAACATTTCATACTTTCCTAAAAATGCAGTAATCTTTAAACAAAATAAGTGTAAAATTTTGAGTTAGAAATGTATTATTTAAGTTAAGAAAGGTGTAAAGAATTAAAGTAAAGAGTTTAAACGTTAGTATTAGGCCAAAAAATAAATCTGGAACTTAATATACTATAGTATATATATCTTCTGAAATAACAAATAAACTAGAATCCATTTGAACATTATTAGCATCCATCATTATTGTATGAACTAACAAGATCGATCATTTCCATAGAGTTAGGAAGAAAGTAGAGAGAACATACATGACGTCACATGAAGCCAAATTCCGGTTCATCCGCAGCCATCTTGTGTGGCTCCATTAGAGTCCCTCTATACCGAGTACTGTGAGGATTGCCTTTTTAATATGAGGGTGAGTGCACCTCAGAGAGGCAATACTCCTAAAAGATGGTCTCTAAATATGGGGCCAGTCAATATGGTCGAATGCCTCGTCCCTTCCGTCTCTTGGCTTCATTCCCCTCTCCGACAAAACAGCCTAAGGTTCCCTTTATTTATATTCCTAACTCTATGATCATTTCATTTGTTCTCTAAACAAATTATTGCTTTCGTCACTGAAATGTAACCTGTCGTAAGTTACTTCAATGAGCTTTATATTATTATCCCAGACATATCACGTTTGGCACTGGCGAAAGTTAATCTTTTTCTAAATAATACTCATTTCATATATCTTCTCATAAAACTTTATTTGCGATGTTACATAAAAGTATGGCTGCATATTTGTTTCACTATGGTTACCATGACAACAAAGAAAATGCAACCTGAACATTCCATTCAGCCCTGCCTATGACCCTATAAGTATAACAGAAAGTGAATAAAGAACCATGAAAGTTAACGGAAATAAACAGACACACCCTACAAACTCCATAGGATGACAATAACAAGCTTCTACATAATGGCGTATCAATATTCGTTTTAAAGTATATTCCTGCTTTTTTCATTTGCAAAAAAGAGGACAGAATTCTATACGTTTTTCACATTTCTCCTCACTGTATTCAATAAAGCAATCATTAAAGGTCTAAAAGCACTAAAACATCTTCTTTGAACGTGCACTAGTAACCTCATTGTAATAAAGGACAGAGTTTACTTATTATCCCAACAAGGCTATTAAGTTTTTTGTAGAAAACTAAAAGCCATTTATTCTGTGTATAATTTTGTTTCTATTGCTCAGTTTAGGTAATAAGAAAAGGATTATCAAAACAACTGAAAGAGAATGAGATACATTCAGACGCGCATTATGCAAAACAAAGGGGGTAAAACGAGTGTTTATTTATCATAATAACCTGTAACGTGTGTTTTTTTTATCGCTATTCAAATGCTAATGTGTCATAATTACCTTTGGCGTTCCGGAATCTGAATTTTTGGTTACATCGGAGAATGTCTCCAGAATATGAACTTCTTGCTTCACAGAATATTCCTTACTTTACATCTTCTATTTACTCTACCACCTAGTTTTACAAATGTAAAACTGAAATAGTAAGTAAATACCATGTGTGATTTAAAAAAAAATATCTGTCAGATGTTTCCCTTCCTTTCATCCAACATGTGAAAAATTTTACTCTACACTGGAGGGGAAGTTCCCTACCGCGCGTAAGATTGGGGGGACGTGTCCGCTATGTATCCCCGGTCTCGCTGCCCATGGTGAGATGTAGCTACAAGAGGCTCATCATAGTGCAGATCACACAGGTAGTAGATCCAGAGAAGATAATGTAAATCAATCACTCGAAGGAGTCTCTCTAAAGCCTTTTTAACTTCAATTTTGGATTGTAAGTCTTAGGGTTGCTTTTCTTGCAAGCGTTTATTGCTTGCGATTTGGGTGTGTAGCCAATTGAGACTCATATTACACGTACAACATGCACTAAAACACGTGTTTCAATTGGCTACTCACCCAAATCACAAGCAGTACACGCTTCCAAGAAAAGCAGCCCTTAAACAGTTCACACACTGGAAAATTAGTTGGTAGTTCTACTATTTTTAATCCGCAGTTTCCTTAGGGTAAAATTTCCTGCGTTCCTCGAATAAATAAAATTTAAATTCCAGCACTTCACATTGTAATCAAAACATTGAGTATGACTACAAGATACGTTATCAATTTATGTCTATGTCGCACAGTGAGCTGTACTTAATGAAACTGGAGTGTTCGATCCCAGACGTAAGAAAAAAACATTTAACTTTGTTTATCCATTTTCGGTTTAGTGTAAAATGAACCGTACGCTCAGTTCTAACTAAATGTTTTTACATTTCTTGGCGTTGTATGACCCGTTTATTAAACGTTTGTCTTAATTTTTCAGTTATGTACATAGCGACAACAAGTCTAAAAAGCTGAACTAGAATTAAAGGTTTGGCCCCTTGAGATTAAAATACAATCGTGCACTCCTGTATGAGAAATTAGAGCTCTCTGGTGTTTGCAAAAGTGCTTTATAGTAATGAGTTGATCCGTAGGGCTTTTGAAATTAAAAGAATACTGTAAATGTATTAAAGCTTACAATATTTAAGAGAGAGATATTTTTGTGATGAGCTGGCTACTTTGGTTTTAAGCTCCGAGAGCGCGGTGGTACCCTTTAAAGTAAGTCAATAACATAACACATTTTGAGAGTGTAGAATGGTATGTACGGTACTATATTATTTTATAAGTCCATGATGCAAGCAAACAAATGTTGAAAAAAAGACTGTAACAAAAATACAGTAGAAGTATTGCCTAACAAGTAGACTAAACAGAGCCGTACTAAATAATTACTAGTGTTACGTAAGTTCGTGACCTCATGATGAGCAAAATTTAAAACGCTAATATCATAAAAATATAAACATATTATATAATCTTCAACCCATTTATTATGTTCTATAGCATTTAGTTCATTCCTTCTACCAAATTTTCGATTCCGACCGCTTACCATTCAGCGGGCTTCGAGGTAAGGAACTCGAGTCTCGACCTCGTTTAGGTTCTACAAGGTTCTGTGCAGATAAGAGCACCATCTACCGGAATAAATGCTAGTCACTGGGTGAATAAGATGGACGGAGGAGAAGTTCGATTCCCTCCAATTCTCATTTTATTTTTAGCAGTGTACAGCGACAGTATGAGTCGGAATCTTGTCCTCTTGGGGGAATCCCCTTTTCACCCTTTTCAAGTTGACTGAAGGCGGATACTTTTGGATCAGAGGTTCATATATTCGATCGAATTGTTGTCGATTAGCTTTGATGGTGTGATAATCGGGAACTAATTTTATGTACCCTTCAAAGTTCCACGATACCTTGTGATCAAACTTTCCATGTTTCGTGGGTTTCGGTATGTCACGGGAGTTCAATCACTAGTTTCTACAGTCTTGATAGCGGAAGAAGGTCTATTTTTCATCGCACATTACAATTTACTTGATGTCTCGGTCACCAAACCCGTGATCGAGCAGCTGACGGCCAGTGATTCCACGAGATTCCTTATCCCTGTGAGGGTGTCACCACCAAAGATCCTTGAGATCACCCTCCAATTTTACACTCCCCCAAACTGAAAATCATGGCGAAAGGCCTGCACACGTCAACCCGCCTTGAGCTTATGTCGAGGTTAGCTCATGGGGTACCACTCGTCAGCGCGTGTTGACCTTACCGAGCTCGACGAGTTTTCGTTGCACTTCACTCGACAATCTGCACGTGATTGTTTCGGTACTCGTTTCGATGCCTTTCCGTACGATCCACAGGAACGGGACTTTGGGAACGTGGGTGAATTCTTGAAGTCTTCAGTGTCTTCTGCACTGAAGCGCTCGAACCATTTTCTGATTGCAATGATTCCGACCGTACCTGGACCTACCACAGCACAAATTTTAGCAACTTTTGGTTTTTGGTTCTAGCTTTTTATTCAATGAAACGCTCTCATTGTATTTTCATCCATGTTCAGAAAATAATTCTAAAAAATATTAGAGGGATGATTAACCATGACAAATGAATAAGAAAATGGAAAACTACGGTAAAAACTGATATAATATAAGTATATTTAGACAGTGGGAAATGATCACCAGGAGAAGAAAGAGAATCGAGCAAAAGGACGCCAATGGGAGATCGTAACTTAAGTAACAGCCTGGAATGTATCTTCACGATAGTGTAATTCATGTTATCAGATGAAAAGTAGTTTTCCTGTGTTATTTAAAGCAAATTAACTTTCATTAATTTGTTAGTCAATTCTTGTTATTGTGTATTTGATGGAAACTGCTTCACTCTGAATGATCTTGCTTTGTTGACCGAAACTTCATTTCTAGAGGAACAAAATTAACATAGTTTTGTGACGGAATTGAATGTTAGATTCGCTGCACTTCGTATGTATCATTGAAATCTTTGTGGTCTAATGTAAAATGAAAAGTGTGAAATAATTAAGATTTTTTTTGTGGTAAGTTAATGATGAAACATTGAGAATGTGGAAATTAAAATGATTTAACGCTTCCATTTGCAGAGAAATGACGAAAACCCGTCGTACTGTTTCTATAATATTTCTTTATATGGACTTTCGGTCATTTAAATGTATATTTAGAACTTGCTAGTGTTATAGTTATAAGAGAAATACTACCACGTCGTTTGATTCACGATAACCGTGCTTTGTTACTACTATTTAGAAAAGTACAGGTATACAGTAATGTACAGTCAGCAGGCAAAAGTTTGTACTCATTTGAGTTGAGTGCAACTATCAATATAATTTAGAAATGATACTGAATCATCAACAATGCGAACTAGCAGTCCGAAAAATTAATTCTTAAGTTTTATATTACAGATACAGTAAAACGTTTAACACTTCAGGCGATGAACAATTATAAATCAATGTAATTACCCTGAAGATAGCAATTTAAAACTTAAGCGCGAATTAGCAGTCTAGATAAACTAAATGCTTTACAAAGGTCTTTAAACTTTCACGACAATAAAGCGTTCCTGTAGACATTTTTATCGTTTACAAAATCACATAAAAAGTCTTTACTACCTTTCCACAATCTGTGGGCCGCTGGCGACCATATCTCTTCGGAGGTCTGGAACTATACTACCTTTCCATACACTGTGGGCTGCGGGCGATCGATTCTCTGCGGAGGCTCGGAACCAGTAGCTCATATACCTTGGTCTCGTTCTTGAGGGATAACCTCCCTGGGCGACTGTTTCTCCTCGAGAGGAACGGAACTCAGAGAACGTGGTCTCTTACCTTGGCAGCCCCATCACTTTTTCCCCCAGTGTGTTTGCTTGTCCACTACGGTACGGAGGATAATAGCCGAACAGAACTGTTATAAAGCGTGGTCGTTCTGACCATATATGCTGGCATAAGGAAAAAAAGAACCAAGATTCGGGAAACTAAATAGCGAGCCCCAGGCCCAAAGACCTGAGGGCGCAGACCAACAAGGAGAAAATCAATCAGAAGACCCAAGGACCCGCCGCAGCCGAGTCGAAAATCAAGAAAAACAACCAGGAGAAAATCAATCAGAAGACCCATGGACCTACCACCGCCCAGTCAAAAAAGGTGAAAGTAAATCAAAAGACTCAAGGAACTGCCACCAATGAGAAGACTGAACTGGTCAACCAACAGAATGACGGAGAGTGCAAGACAAAAGAATATGAAAGGACCTATCGCTGATGAATCCACAGCAAACATTTATTCTAGTCAGATAGTAACTTCGGAAAGGAGAGCGTTTCGTATAATACAGAAGAAAATAAATCTTTAAATCGAGTTAAAGTGTTAATAAGTTAGAGTTAATAATTCAATTCCAATAATAATAGATACTGCCTCTAGTATAAGCCTATGGTCGAAATTTCAACTATCGAATTAATGCAAGTTAATTCCTTTTGTAAAACAAGTCAATGGAATAGCTGGTAAATTGCTCAAACTAAAACAAAACCTTAACACATAGAATAATTGGATGTGGAAAAATCAACCCGATTTGGCTACAATATTGTAAGATCATGAATAGAATTATGCATGGTAGCTTTACGAATTATGAAATTGAACAAATTATTTTTTCCCGGAGTTTCAGGTGTTTCCAAAAGCAAAGAAAGAATTATGTTTTTACTGACAATACAAACTTTAGATATTATTTTACATCACGTATATTTAACAGATACGGAATATTATGTACAATATTTAAGAGAACAATATATACAATTACCAATTAAAAATAAATCTTCTGTTTGGAAACTTTCACCGCGATATTTATGTATAAAATATATATATACAAGGATTAGTGTTCGAAATTTTTCACTAGGGAGTGATAAGTGTAATATCTAATTATGTATTCATGTTTCATGAATATTTTGATATGATTATTATGTATTTCTCAGTTATTGCAATAAAAAGAGTGGTCAGCGTGTGAGACTCTCATTCTCAAGGTTCTTGGCTCGATTCCCCGCCTGGATTTCAATTTTTTTCTTCAAGAAATTAAGCCGTGTAAATTATTCGCGATTGCTACTGAAAGAGATTTATCCCATAAAGGAAGAAAGACACAACGGAGAAATGGGACAGGATGACATATGCAGACTGTGTATCCTTAAGTGTTAAAACTTAATTTATTTCCAGTTTTTTTGCTATTTTTCTTTCGCTCTTTCCTTCTTTTCTCCTCTTTTTTGCTCTTTTCCCATTTTCTTTCATGCTCTCTTGCTCTCTGTGTGTGTGTGTTTGAACAAGATAAGTTTTGTTGCACTGCATAATGACGATTCCTGCATGATGCCCATATTATTATTTTCCTTTCCTATGCATTAATTCCTATCTTCTAGAACTTTCCTGCCTATCTATCTCGTGGTTCTCTAAATGATGCTGAACGAATCAATTCTTTCTTCCTCCAACTGGAGGAATATTCTAGCATGTCATGTTTTGGCACATATTTGTACTGTCATGTTGCTTGTTTAACTATTAGGCGTACAGTGAAACAATTCTTCTGGCGGAAAGAACTATTATTTCTTACAACACCAACCTTAATTCATTTTTGTAAGCGACTGTACATCAATTGGAAGGTTTAATTGAGTTACTGAGTATAGTATAATACCAAAAGATTCGATTGCCCAAACATACCAGGTACGACTACATTGGGTTTTTATTTGCACTGTTGATGAAATCTCGAAATTCTGGATGAAATCTATTTAGACGCTCAACAAATTTTAGAAAGAGTCTTTTCTGAGCACCTGATTCAGATTCATCCTGGTCTTGCAATAGTTTGCCACATCTAGCCAAGCGCATTACAATATCAATAAGTCTGCTCATCATTTCGCGATTATATACGATTTCTTTTTCTCTTTGTAATTAAAGTGACGCTCGTCCTTCGTCTACAATCACGTCAGTGCTTTCACTGCAAAGGAAGTCTCATTTTGCTTTGGTCCTGTTCTTATGAACATCAGACAAACTGCGTGCTTCCCAAGATTTTCAGTTTTCTTCCAATTAGAACATTTCCTACTGCTGAATACATTGTCTAATATTCCCTGTAAGTAGGATCACGAGACGGAAAAGATCTGAAGTTAAAACAAAACTCAACACCATTGAGAAATACTGAAGTCTAATCAGTCGTCATTCCCATACCACGACAGTTGAAAACTGTTCTGATTTTCCAATTTTGTTCGTTGGAAATCTTCGCAACTCTTGGCGAGATGGGCCTTCATAAATTCTACTTCTACGTTCATCATTACCTTGTAGAGCAGGCTGTAATGGATCATCTGGATGTCATTATCTATGCTCTGTTCGCTAGGCCCGTACGTAAAAAAGATTCGGGAGGAGCAATCGAAGTTATGAAAACGCAAACACAATATCATTGGATCCGAATGTTGATGAGCATTTTGAAAACCAAAGGTCTAAGGGAAGGGCCTAGACAAAAAGCCCTTAAAGGACAAAACGAACTCGAATCTCACAATACATTCACAGAAATGAAAATTAATATGGAACAATTAATGCGTTCTCATTGTTTTGCATTTCATAGTTATTAATGTATAGCTTGTAATGTACTTATTTGGCCAGAAACTTCAAGGTGAGGCAAGATAAGAGTTTTCGGATTCTTAGGGATTCGGGGGATCTGCTCCTACCCCACACAGTATACGGGACTGACTATTGCTTATTCCCTTTCCTACTATTTTTTTTTTACTTTAACTTTTACATTAAGTTGGTGGGGCAACTTCCCCCTCCGACACCCCTGTGCGTACGCCTACGTCTCTGACGTCATTTTAATCAAATTGTTTGAAGAACGACTATTAATTTGACCTTCTACGGAGACCTTAGACTATAGTTATGTTCGAGTTTCATCAATAAAGTGAACTTCTTGGAACATGTATTTTATTAGTCGTAGTTCTTGGAAAACTTTTTTTTTTCGAAACACTGTGTAGGTGTCTCTATAGATTTCAGGACACCAATTGAACCAAAAGGTCTACTCCGTTTTGAGTGGGGAGGAGGCTGGTGGTGCTTCACTCGAAAGCACTTCCTGACATCGAGTCTTCCGCCAAGCCCACACAGAAAAATAAAACGATCTAAAGAAAGGGCGCGTCCTTGAAGGATTATTCTGTGTCAGTCAATAAGATTGTGTGTTGCTATTCTGTGTTGTTATTGATTAGATGACACCCACACCAACACCGGTGGACAGTACATATACATACACACAAATACATACATCACGTGCAAAAACCTGTGCTTCGGAAAAGTCTGCTAATAGTACACGCAAATTAGCATTTTTCGAAGAATAATTTATAAAGTTTTCATATTTGACATGTAAATTCTCAATTGGGTAAGGAATCAAGATTAGTTCCCAGCGCGACGGTACGTGGTACCCCTTGCTGATCCCCATTTTTTTGGCGAAAAAATAACATCCAGTGGGCATTCTGCGTTACGTTTTCGTATTTTTTTCTTCCTTTTTTTGAACCGATGTAAGACGATTCGTAAGAAAAGTCTGCTTGAAATTTGTCCACTTGACCATTTGGCTAATTGCCAACCAAATTACGCAAATCACGTTTGAACATCATAGGAGCATGGAGTGCTCAACCGCAAATAGAGTTTGAACACATTTTCAAAAATGTTTATGTGTTTGTTAGGTGTGTGGGTATAGTATCTTCTAAAAACTCTATTTTCCTTCCGTTTGCGATTTCCAATCACTAAACGCTAGATTGATTTTAAGGTATAGGTTTAATTGTAATTGGAAAAACCATCGACCTCCATTAATACGATACTGGACTGACTGCAGCCATTGAAAATTTCATGAATATGTGAAGCTAGGGAGCGGGGAGGAAACTTAATCTCGTTTGTCCACTTCCAGTCTAAACCAATATGGACCAATTTTTTTATTCAAAGTTTTTTACTCTTGATATAACTGTGTGGCCCGTTTTTTAATTTATGTCTTAATTCTTGCAAGAAACGTAAATATTATTTGCAGTATTTTCTATTGTATGCAGAGTACGATATACTCTTACATGAATAACCGACGAATTAAGACGTAAATAAAAAAACGGGCCACACAGCGATATCAAGCGTATAAAACTGAGTTAGAACTGAAAATTTGGTCCACATTGGATTAGACTGGAAGTGGACAAACGAGCTTAAATATTTGCTCTGGCGTCTATCTTTCAACACTAAGTAGTCACTCCAGTATAGTTTACGTAGAGCTCGATGGGAAAAACTTATATAGACATGTTTTATCAACATGTAGAATGTCCGTTTTCATAAAACTGTGTTTTAACAACATTAGACTTTCCGACCTAATCATCAATATAGGCACGCACCAAAATGTTTATCAATAGGCTCTGGTTGCTTTTACATGAAATATTAGGGCCATTAAAACTCCACAAAATGGGAAAACTATACATGGCGTTAGCGGCAGCCCAAGCTGCGAGCTCTCATTAGTTGAAATTATTATGTCAGTCTGATTGGCTACAACTATGTTGTAATTACGGCTTTTAGACGTAATTACTACAGGAAAAAAAATGAGTTTTGCGAATCATAGAAGGATTGTCATAATAGTTCAGATAGAATCGTGTTATTTGATTCATAAAATAGAAAGCATTTATGGAATAGATTCAATGAAAATAACCAATGGCTGTATTTTGGGGTTAAATGAAAGAGAGAGAAACAAAGTGGCCTTTATTTTACAAATGTTGTTGACAGAAGCAGAGCTCAAAGCATTTACTTCGTTAAGAGCTGATCTACGGTAGCAACATTCATTAACAAAGTTATTACAAACCAACATATTACGTTACGAAACCTGGAAATTAGCGTTAGCTAAAACGGGAAAATATATATCTTGTAAGCTAAAACTATGCGAGACGAAAGTATGAATAGGAAGCGAAATGACTTTTGGTAATTGTTTAGCAGATCATCCAGCAGAGTAGAGTAAGAGCTCATTTTCAAGCCCGCTTGCGTTGCTTGCTTTCCTTACGATTTGGGTGGATAGCAAATTGAAACACGTGTTACAACACGTAATAAAACTACACCACGAAACACCACGTGTTTCAGTTAGCTACTCACCTTAATCGCAAGCAACGCAAGCGGGCTTGAAAATGAGCCCTAAGGCTAAAGATGGTTTCTGTGTCTTTTATGCACCATACGTAATCAATTGTGTTATTAACACGTGATACATAGCTTTTGTATTTTATTTTCCAATTACTTACTGTTTATGTAAAGAATATTGTTTATTTCGGTTATGGTGTAGTTTGTAGCAAGCAGCTATTGTGCCATATTTTGCCGTATGCAATGTTTATATCACTCATTCCTTTGAAAATTTTAAACACATGAACTTATAAAAAAAAAAACACCTAGCAATAACCAGTAACCCAAAAGAATGTTACGAAAAATCATGTGTCATTATTATCTCGTTAAATACGCACTCGAGTTGATCAACACTTGAGATGATTTAACAGCGAAAGAGAGCGCTTGCTTCTGAACCTAGAATTAAGCTTCTTAAAAAGTATATTACATGTTACTCTATAGAAAATTCAGTGAAACATAAATGAAAAATACTTACAGTAAATTATCATCTAAAATCATGGCCGGGGGGACGTAAAGGACGTTGAAAGGGTCATAGGTTGTTGCCTTGTCGTATTTTGTTGACTCTACAAGATCTCTGATGATTACGAGAAGAATTGTGAAGGCAGCTGGCAGCAGAATTTCGACCACCGTCTGGATCTTGTGACGCTTTTGCAGTACCCAGTTCTTCCACATCAATAGAATAAATTTGTTCCAGTGGATTTGCATTTTGCTGTAAATAAATAAAAGAAAAACTAGACTTAACTCTTTACATGGTGAAAGATAACTATATATAAAGGACCTACCAGTTTTACAGTCATTAGATTGAAAAATATAATGCTAAATAAATCTAGATCACTGAACGCAAATCTGAAATCGGTTTCAATATGCTATTAGGACCGCTTGACACGGAAGCATTTATACTACGATAAATTGTTGTGTTAGCAGAAATACCACCGTGTCAAAGCAGAAATGCTACAATAGGGCAAGATGCTATGGTATACGGTATATGCTACGTAATATACGCTAAGAAAAATGCTTCGATACATCGTAGCATAAATACTTCCGTGTCAAGCGACCCTTATAATATATTTATCATTAAAAAGTAAAAAAAAAACACACACACACAATGGAATAGTAAAAAATATATAAGCATTTTCATTTATCTAGGGCTAGGCCATCGACCTCCATTAATACGATACTGGACTGACTGCAGCCATTAAAAATTTCATGAATATGTGAAGCTAGGGAGCGGACAGGAAACTTAATCTCGTTTGTCCACTTCCAGTCTAAAGCAATATGGACCAAATTTTCGAATCTAACTCAGTTTTTTACGCTTGATATCGCTGTGTGGCCCGTTTTTTATTTATATCTTAATTCTTACAAAAAACGTAAATTTTATTTGCAGTATTTTCTATTGTATGCTGAGTGCGGTATACTCTAACATGAATAACTCAGGAATTAAGTCTTGAATCAAAAAACGGGCCACACAGCGATATCAAGCGTATAAAACTGAGTTAGAAATGAAAATTTGGTCCACATCGGATTAGACTGGAAGTGGACAAACGAGTTTAAATATTTGCTCTGGCGTCTATTTTTCAACACTAAGTAGTCACTCCAGTATAGTTTACGTAGAGCTCGATGGGCTAGGCTTTAGGCGTTGACCTATTTCTAGAAGCGATACTGGATTGCTTGGTGCCATGAAAAATCTAATGAATAAATGAAGCAAGAGGGTGGAGTGAACAGTTACAGCAATTTTTTTTTCGCATAAAAAATTAACGCAACGTAGACTTAACGTAACTAAAGTACATGCTTAACGACCCAATATGTAAAAGGAATATGTGACCCAACCATACATTGTTTCTTTTATTAAGTTCGTTGTGTTAATCTTTTGTGCACTAGCCCTTAATCTAGATTGTCCACTTCCAGTCGTATTCAGAAACGCTTTCTTGGAGTGACTAGCGCTGTACTAACGAGTGATTAACAATCTTTTAACACTGGTAGTTACTCATTAGTACAGCGCTGGTCATTCGAAAAAGCGTTTCTGAATACGGCTGCACATATTTAAGGTAGTGTTATTTTGGGAAACAAGAAATGTTCTTGGTTGCATCATACTTTATCATGGATTTAAATATGGTAGACTGATTGACTGGCCCAATACAATTAAGCAGGGTCAATTTGACGCCGGTTTTCGATTACTCTTGCCTGGGTGATTGGGATTAACTAGCGTCTTATTGGTTGGTGTATGGAAGCAAGAGATGGAGGAAATCTAGTTAAGAGACGAGAAAGACTGGAATATTTTAAATATGGTATTGTACGGAACGTGATGATCAGTTTTTTTAATCAATTACACCTGCCAGGTACTAATGGCTTGTGCTGGCTTCAATTTCGGGTCGCTAGAAGTAGATCCGTCTACCGTATTTACAGGGAGTACTCCAGGAATGTAGTCGAGGGGGGGGTATCTAAAGTTATTGGGGGGGTGTAATTCATATTCAGTTATACACTATACTATACAGTCATCCATTATAATTATCTTACCACGTATTCATGCATGTGCGCGCGCGCGCGTTTCTGTTTGTAATACTTTTCAAAATAAGAATTGTGCATAACCACATAAGGACAATGTGTGTAAATAGCAAGCATTATTATTATTATTTAATTACTTGCGAAGAAATTAAACAACTTACTCCTCTGTCGTTATATAGGAAACTGATTTTAGACTATGATGAGTTTTGATCTTCACCCTTCGGATCATTTTCATCGAGTAGAATGAATTACCAACAGAACTATTAGCTTTCAAATAATTTTAGATATTGTTATTTGTTTTATTGCACTTGTCTAGCTTTTGCAAGCTTTAATTTGGTAATATGGATAGATATTTATTATTAAATTTTAATTACTATGAAAGAGATTATTTACCTCAATTATGTCTTTAGAGCAAAAAATATACATTTTAAATAAATGTAAGCTCTACTTTTCTCAAGCTTTCCTGGAGTATATATCAAGATTACATCACAGTTGATAAAATAACTTAGTAGAAATTGTATGCACTTTTTATTCCAAAGTTCTTGGATCGATGCCCAAGCTGACCGACTTCATTGAGGCTTTCCAAAAAAATGCTGAAATCAGGGCATCAACTTCCAGAAATTCAATTCTTCTTAACGGTATTAAGGTGAATTGACTAATATATTGTAAAATGTCATTTTTAGTTGTTTTTTTCGGAATGCTCAATGAGAAGCAGAAAAACATTAAAAATGCAAAATTCAACTTTTGACCAATAAGGTTATTTTCAGATTAGTCGCTAACATATATATTTCCGGAGGAACGTTTCTGGTATCTAGTTTTCGTTTTTCTGTCGCTACAAACCAAAGCATTGATGGACGTTTGAATAAAATTCTTTGAACTTTCACGACGAGAAAATATTACTCATGATCTCGTTTCTTTTTCAAACCATGCAGAAATTTGCGACACTGACGTTTCTAACACCTAAATTCATATCTACTAACTCAAACCCAAACTAATGGTACGACATTCCGTCGAGCGCCAAGGTGTGCTAGACGGCTTTTAGCTCGGCCTGAGCCTGAGATGGTTGAATGCCATAAATAAAATAAAATTCAAACGGCTTTTCGTTGGGTAGTACATAGTAAGCGCATCGGCTCTCGTCGCAGTTGTACTTTGGCTCCCATGATACCAATTTGCTCGTTTTTATATTCAAAGTGTCTCCCTAAAATTTTCACGATACTGGATAAGTATCAAAATTCTGCTAATCGAACCCGGAACCTCCCTCACAAAGGACGACAGCGTTAACCATGTGGATTTCCGGGAGCCAACTCAGAAACTCATCCTGACTGGACCACGGCATGCCCTCCCGTTTCGATTTTCGAACCGTATAAACTCTGAAAGAAAGTGGCGAATCATAATTAACAGAAACTGCTGAATAGTCAATGGTTTGTAATGAGTTCCAGCACGCCAAAGATTACAAGTAGTGGATGTCACTATTACCTTCATGCACGTAAAAACTTTATTTTCTATGGGACAGTCTAGTAACACTTTTGACTTCGGTCCGTCACGATTCGATCCTTTTCACCAAGTTAAAATCCACAAACACAATCCACAATCCACCTCTACCAGGACTCGAACCCGGGACCTTCGAGTCGTTGCCCTAACGCCTGCATGCACGACCCGTGGCTATTAAAATATTAAATTTAATGAAATATTAAACTTTTCAAAAATCCCGATTGCCAGATGAAATGTTGACTACCGCAGTCTCTCTTATCTTTACTCTTCGAATTTCAAATATTGTCAGTTTAAATATAAATAAGAGAAAGCGCACGCAGGGCTTCGGTGCTAATCATTTCATCTGGGAGTAGAGTTAAATAAAAAATCGGAAAAACTATGTAGCCAGTGTCATACTATCTTGACTAAGGAAAATTTTTCAGGACTCTTTTTTATCTTTAGCGACAACGTAACACGTTCAGGATAACAAAAAAGAAAGCTCTTTTAATTATTGTCTGTCTGTATGTGTGTTTGTGCTAGTCTGTACGTCACGAGTTCGAGTACCGAAGTCTGGCACAAATGAGTGTGTTTGAATGATACCTTATTTAACTGGCACCTACGTAGGGAAACGTATGACTTTGTCTCCAGACACTTGTGGTCTGTCTGTACACAGGCTTCCGAAGATTTATTTATTTCGGGTATCTCCATATACAACTCGGAGACTATTGTACATTGGAGCTTAGCAACAACAAGAAACATGAACAATGGGGAAGGAAATTGGACGGAAACGGACATAGCCTTGAAATAACATATGATCCCGGCATTTGCCTGATAAGACTTGAAAACTTCAGTCAGGATGGCCGTCTCCAGGAATGGAATCCTGGACCTCCGGAATGCGAAGCCAGCTCCATAGCATTGAGCCACGGCGGCTCGGTGTTTCATTTCATATCGCTTTTGTTTCACAAAATGTTCGTTAGCGTTGACATAGATGAATTTTTCCTGTTTTCTTTTGAATGAATGAGAGTATGATGAAATAAAACCCTGAAGAACACAGAGTTAGGTATTAGAAAGGTCGTCGCATCAAGTTTGTAAACACTGTTACTTTTATTTCCATTAATTTAGTTATGAAGCAAAGATTCACTTAAATTAGAAAAATTAATGCATATGTACGAGCTCCTAAACTTAGTTCCTTTGTTTCAATAATTCTCCTCTTCATTGTGAGGCGTTCCGCCTTTTCCACTGTGCACACAAAACAACTTAATTGATAATGAGTGCATCTGAAGTGAGTCGAGCATCTCTGCACTCTAACACCGCAGGGAGCAGCCACCAAACAGATGCTTTCATACGGGGATGTTTATTGTTTTCTGCCTCATTTCTTTTGCTGCTGATGGATTTTTGCGAAGTGACAAAGGAATGTAGCCCAAAAGAAGCTATTTCTTCGGAATAAATGCAAAACTACTACCAAGATTTGATTGTGAATTACCATAACTGCCGTCTTCGTAAATCGAAATTCCAGGAATTTCTCACTATTAAATGTCGCGAAAGAACACCCCCCTTAGGGGGGTGTTCAGAAATATTCCTTAGGGGGGTGTTGTCGAAGTCTAGGGTGGGTGTTAGAGGGGTGTCGGGGGGGTGTAGCGTACTCCCTGCGTATTTACATCCATGATATTTTATGAACTGTTTCAACCATCGAGCTCTACGTAAACTATACTGGAGTGACTACGTAATGTTGAAAGATAGACGCCAGTGCAAAAATATTTAAACTCGTTTGTCCACTTCCAGTCTAATTCGATGAGGACCAAATCTTCAGTTCTAACTCAGTTTTATACGCTTGATATTGCTGTGTGGCCCGTTTTTTTATTTAAGTTTTAATTCCTGAGTTATTCATGTAAGAGTACTCTGCATACAATAGAAAATGATGCAAATAATATTTACGCTTTTTGCAAGAATTAAGACATAAATTAAAAAAAAACGGGTCACACAGCGATATCAAGCGTAAAAAAGTTAGAATAAAAAAATTAGTCCATATTGGTTTAGACTGCAAGTGGACAACGAGATTAAGTTTTCTCTCCGCTACCTAGCTTCATATATTCATGAATTTTTTAATGGCTGCAGTCAGTCCAGTATCGTATTAATGGAGGTCGATGGTTTCAACCAATAGGAAATTTTTATCTTATTAATAAGAACTAATCAGATTCGACATTTTGAACCCAACAATATTCCTTGACATAGCAGTCGATCAGATTCTACGTTTTATTTCAAGCGAATAGTATGATTTCTCGATTTTATCTATCGAGCTGTTCGAGCTCCACGTAAACGATACTGGAGTGACTATTTAGTGCTGATAGATAGACGCCAGAGCAAATATTTAATCTCGTTTCTTCACTTCCAGTCTAAAGCAATGTGGAGCAAATTTTTAGTTCAAAGTCAGTTTTATACGCTTCTTATCGCTGTGTGGTCCGTTTTTTTATTTAAGTCTTAATTCCTGAGTTATTCATGTAAGAGTATATCGTACTCTGCATAGAATAGAAAATACTTCAAATAATGTTTAAATTTTTTGCCAGAATTAAGACATAAATCAAAAAACGGGCCACACAGCGTTCTTAAGCGTAAAAAACTTAGTTGGTACCGAAAATTTGGTTCATATTGGCTTAGACTGGAAGTGGAAAAACGAGATTAAGTGTGCTCTCCGCTCCCTGGCTTTATATATTCATGAAATTTTCAATGGCTGCAGTCAGTCCAGTACCGTTTCTGATACAGCTCTCACTACAACTTAAAGGAAAGCCCCACAGTCCAAGGCGTCAGATGGCAGCACCAGTTCTTTATACTATTAATAGTTATACGGAGTAACACTTTTTCGTGTTGTTCTGTGACCATACAGTACTCTAATTTAATTTAACAAGCTGGAGTGCTTGATAGCATTACAAATCAAGTAAAGCCAGACACAAATGGAACAGTTAGCATCGTTTCTCCACTACCAGTTAAATGGAAAGAAGACCAAACTTTCAGCTGTAACTGTAACTCAGTTTTTTTTTAATGCTTGTTATCGCTGTGTGGTCTGGTTTTTCAAAAATTTATATCTTAATTCTTTCAAATAACTTGAATATTCCTTACATGATGTTCGCGCCAATACGAGCATACGAGCTCGTAGCTCAAGAATTAACACATAAGTAAAAAAAAAATAAATAAAAAGAACCACACAGCGACAACAAGCGTAAAAATCTGAGAACTGAACGTTTAGTTCAATTGGAATTAAACCAAAACTGGACAATGTTAAATGTTTCCTCTGTGGTCTGGTTTTAGATACTATTCGAGCACTTCAGTATCGTTCGTTACATTTAGCTCGATGACAGTTCTCTATCATTAACACTATATTGTCAAACAAACTACATGACTAAATGACTGCATTGTCATTTAGTTAATTTATGTGACCAACCTTGTTTTCTTCAAATCTCCAAAACTGGCACAAAGTAGTGTTTACTAAACTTTTAGGTAAGATTAAACAGTCCTATTGGGAACATGTTCAAAATGTGGATATAAACACTGAAACACATGATGAGATTATAGATTCACGAATGATACTTTTCTTTCTTCACTTGTTAAACCTTTCATAAATGTAATAATCTGGTGATAAGAATCGTTATCTTCAACAGTTAATTGATAAATTAGTTCCGAGAGAAACCAATTTCAACATATGTGAATGATTTTCTTGGAGATGATAAGATAAATCTAATGTGAAGACACTCCTTGCAACAGAGTTGGAAATTATATAGTAACTTACGTTTTTCAGTATGGTCTACTTCTGCGAATACAGTTATTTCGTGATATTTCCAAAGAATTTATTTTTGGAATAAAATAAAATAAAAACTTTACGAAAAACTTTGATAATGTTTACGTATTTTAAGATAAGAAAACGAAGAAAATGGTAAAGAGGGAAATATATATCCTGCATAAATTGACTCTCTATTATGATTAATTGTAAACTTTCTAAGTGTTTGAAGATGGTGTATTTGTTTTCTACAGTTAGACTAATCTAATAATGATTTAATCACAAATGCATTAAAAGAATTGAACACTCGGGCTTATTTTCCTAGTTCCAAAAATTAACCAAATTAGTTATATTAAGTGACAGAAGAAAACAGAGTTCGTTTTTAAGATCTTCAGCTCTGGCTTCTTTTTGAATTTCATATCTGATTCTAATCACAGTCATATCTCTAGGGTCAGAACTATAGAGGTCATGTAAGTTAATCCATGATTGGAGGATACAACTGAAGAACGTATATATTGATGCACAAAATACTGCAATTTTGAAGGTATAGTACGATAATTTCAGTTTAAAAGAATTCCACCCCTGTTATGGAAGATATCAACCCATAAGCTTGCTTGATATTTTACTTAACTTTGCGCCAATTAACACGAATTGCGATTGTCATCTCACGTGCCCTACTTTCTAATCAAATAATATTCAATGGATCAAAAGCAAGCGTGTAATTCATTACCAACGTATAGAACTATTAGGTATGGTTAATATTTTCCGGAACCGTTCCGTGGAATAGTTCCTGAAGCCGGAACTGTTTCATTCGTTCCATGTGTAGTCGAAGAAAACAAAGAAACCAAAAAGTAATTTTCGTTGATATGAACAGAGAAGGAAAGTTTCAGGGCTGATTTTCATGAAAGCTTGTGTTGTTTGTGATTTGGGTGAGTAGCCAATTGAAACACGTGTTTTATTGTAAGCTAAGTGTAACACATATTTCAATTTGCTACTCACCGAATCGCAAGCAAAGCAAACAACGCAAGCTTTCATGAAAATCAGCACTCACGGTTCTAACGAAAATTCAGATTTGTAAATGAATCAGAGCGAGCAGAAGAGGGAATATTAATTATATTTGGACTGTAGTTTCAAGTTTAAATAAATGCAGGTATGTGTGACATCTAGGGTTGCCACCTTTTGATGAATAAATTACAGGACACTTGGAAAAAATACGGGATAATACCAAAAAATACGGGACAAATCTGAAACAACCTAGACTATTCGTACAATTTAAAACTCCTTAATAATCAAGAACACAGAAAACGTCTTGCTTGTGAATGCACACGCTAAAAAAAAGCAAAAATAAAAAAAAAAAACGACAGGCGGAAATTCAATTTCATAAGCACAGTTGGGTTTAGTATCTACACTGTAAAAAGTACTGCGTTAATTAAACACTTTTCTGTGTTCCTGGGTGACCATCATTTTTTGTGTTTAATCAACACAACAAACAGTGTTGAGTTCGGTGATTCAACAAAATAAAGATTGTCATGCTAGGGAATGTGAAGAGTGTATAGTAAACAGTTAAAAAAAAGTCCGTCATAACATATATCTTAAAATTATTAATGGTTTGAAAATGTATGTGTGTGAATTTACGACTAACAATACGGGACAACCACTGAAAATATGGGACGCGTAAATTTTACCTAAAATACGGGACAGGTGGCAACCCTAGTGACATCAGTTATGCAACCAATTTTTACGAAAATATAATATCCAATTCAAAGAAAACACATTTAGCAAACACAAGTTATAGCCGATTAAAACAAACAGATCGACTTAGATTACTATAGCTATCGTGATCAGAAATAGTTTTACGTATCTTTATTTGTAGTTTTAGTTTACGAGATCCTGCGAACTTGAAAATTTTTTTGTTTGTTCATCGCTGAGTATGGGTTTGAATTAATACGACAGGCAGTGCTGAATTCAGACACTTTCACATGAGGAAGCTTATGCTTATCGGGGTACTATATTTTAAAGAAAAACATTTAGAATTGAGACACTATATTCCACTGGTATCTGCTTTAAAAGTTTATCGTGTTTAAAATTACAGTACTTTCCTTTCTTTAACTGAATTGAATTTAAAATTTTATTTATGACCTTAGGCTCAGACAGTTTTCTTTAGTTGTTACATTCAAGGATAATTATGATTTTTTTGTCTTATCTACTTTTATTATAAATATTGGATTTAACGTTTGGTGCGTTTCATTACCACTATGGTGTCAAGATAATTAATAATTATACTAGAAAAATAATCATATAAATACCTGGCAACATTATTGACAGTTGAAAATCAGGTTATCATGAGAGCAGTAGTGCCTTAAGATAGAATGTCCTATTAAGGCGGGGCAATTCTTGCGGAGGTCCATTACTTCTTAAACCGTAAATAACATTGGCAAGTGGCTAATTTTCAGTTGCCTATTTGGCGTCTTGGTAGCATGTCGGCAAGGTAATCCGAAGATCCGGGATCAAGTCCTGGCGTTTTTTTTAAACAAAAATACCTTTTCTCTTTATATACACGCATGAGGAAACTTAATACAATTAGTGACCAAGGGCACATGGAGGTCAGGTAACTAAGGTGTTTCTTTTATTGCACACGCGATTAAATCGTGTTATTTTTTCAGGTTTCGAAAATAGGACTTTTTATGTTAAGACACTAGCATGAGAGCGACTAGGCGGTAACTGCAGTTATAATCCCGTTAACTCAGGTTCTAACACATGCGTGCGCAAGAAAAAGAAAATCCTAACCTAACCAATGGTCAATAATTTTATTAAATTACCAAATGCGTAACATAAATAAAAACGAAGAAAAAAGTTACTTTTCTTTTAAACAAAATATATAAACATAACAACACACGGGTTTGAAGCCGGATCTCCAGATCAGCTTTCCAATACGTTAACCATTAAACTAAGCTAGTAGTTCCCAAGTTGTGGCTTGTCACTGTTCTTTATGGTTTAAGTAGTACTACGCCTGCGTGAGACTGCCGCTACCGCCTTCCTGAGAGCGTTGGGTAGTCTTGAAACGTACTATGTTTGTTTATTAATGGAACCTTTATTACAGCCTCATTGATCAAAACATATATTGTGCTTGTTAGCTATTAATGTCTGAAATACGATATGCTAAGTGCTATGCACTATGTAAAGAGAAACATTGATGAACTTTTATTTGACTAGAAGTCATGAGATATGCTCAGTGCAATAACTGCACTACAGAGCGAAACAGTATTTATTATAGTTAATTCGCTATTATTATAACAATATTTTTTATGTTCTCGTATGTCAAATTCGTCTTCAGTCCTTTGTCCTTAGTCTCCACACTTTCAACCAATGATCTCTATCTAAAAGCGATACTGGACTGACTCCAGCCATTGAAAATTTCATGAATATATGAAACTAGGGAGCGGAGAGGACACTTAATTTCGTTTGTTCACTTCCAGTCTAAACCAATATGGACCAAATTTTCGGTTCTAACTCAGTTTTATACGCTTGATATCGCCGTGTGGCCGTTTTTTTTATGTATGTCTTAATTCTTGCAAAAAACGTAAAAATTATTTGTGGTATTTTCTATTATATGTAGGGTACGGTATACTACATGAATAACTGAGGAATTAAGACTTAAATAAAAAAACGGACCACACAGCGATAAGAAGCGTATAAAACTGAGTTAGAACTGATAATTTGGTCCACATTGGATTAGACTGGAAGTGGACAAACGAGTTTAAATATTTGCTCTGGCATCTATCTTTCAACACTACACAATCACTCCAGTATCATTACGTATAGAGCTCGATGCTTTCAACCTTCCAGAATATTTCACAGTATATTTAAAGTCAATATAGATTTTTCGAACATCTCTACTAAAGAAAGGCAAACAAATAACAACTGTTATTTTTGGTTAAATTGTTGTAACTGTTACTTAAAGAACAGTTATTTATAATAGTTTAGGTAAAAAAAGTCAAAATTGTTTATTATCTTGGCTGCCACGCCAATATTCTTTACCCTCGATAAGAAAAGTTATGAGGTAACAAGTACCACTATTTGAAGTGGACTCTCAGATCTAGAAGAGATATACATATTCAAAATCAGAATAAAAAACTAAGTTGGTTTGTAAAATATTAGGTGCCAGTGGTTGAAAAAAAAATGGCGGGACATTTTTGAATAGCATTGTTTTTGGTACGCTACTTACGAATATCTGGTTCTAGTTTATACTCAATACCGCGCACTACGGTGACAGACAGTCAAATTGCACTGGCAGCTACACGTCGCTATACTCATAGTCACCAGGGACCCACACTTTACAAGTGTAGAATGGCACACGAATTCTAATAAGCAAACATACTGATGGGGCAGAAAAAGTTATGAGCTTTCCCCCTGCATCATGATTAGGATGTCAAAATATGAGCGCATGCAAATTTTAGCGCTAGACTGGGCTAGAGTACAGGAAATACGTTTCTGAAGCCAGTTTTGCCGTAAATGTAATGTTTTGAGAGATAAGGGTATGTGACGCCTTGGAATAACGACGGAAATGAAACACAAATCCGTACAAATCCATATTGATAGGGCACTATACTCAGGAACAATTTGTATGCAGTTAGCTTTAATTTCCGTCCTTATTTCAAAAAGAAATGGGTGTCTCCAGGCTATTGTATCATTACCCCATGCTAGCGTCACATACCCTTATCTCTTACATTACATTTACGGCAAAACTGACTTCAGAAACGTATTTCCGGTAAAATTCAAGCCCAGAATGACAGATTACACGACCCCCTTCCAATTTAAGAAAGTTCAATCGAGATTCAATATGGCGGACTCCAAGATGGCGGCCATGAAGAATATTACTCTCCACAGACAAGAATCTGACTATTGTATCATCAATATCTCCCAAACCTTGCGCTCGGGTTGCCAAAATTTGCATGCGTACATGTTTTGACATTCTAGTCATGATGCAGGGAAAAACTCATAACTTTTTCTGCCCCATCAGAATGTTTGTTTGCTAGTATTCGTGTGCCTTTCTAGGAATTCTACCCAACTCTACACTTGTAACCAGTGTGGGTCTCAGCTGACTACGAGTATAGCGACGTGCAGTTATCAGTCATTTGACTGTCTGTCACCGTAGTGTGCGGCATTGAGTATAAGCTAACGCCAAATATTCATAAGCATATATACGGGCAACGCCCTAGCCAAGCTGGTCTACCGGTTCCCGTAAGATCACCGAAGTCAAGCAGCTCTGGGTCTGGTCAGTGCTTGGACGGGTGACCGTTGCAGTACTCCAGATGGTGTTGCCTGTGCGGCGTCCACCCAGCGTCGTGAGGCCAGTTGGGGAGCTACCTGAATAAAGAGGTAGCGATCACAGTTGAGAGCTTCGTCTCTCCTCTCCCAACACGTCTGGTCAGCGTGGGAGCAGTAGACCACCTCCTCCCTCCGGGAGAGGCCTCATCCAGTAGTGGATTGAATATGGCTGTGTATTATATATATATAAATGCAATTCATTTTTTTTTATTCTGATTTTACATATGTATATCTCTTCTAGATCTGGGTGTCCACTTCAAATAGTGTTACCTGTAAGTCTGCTGGTGTTGCTTTTTGTTTTTTTACTTTTTCGACAAGAGCACGCGTCACCCAAGACAAGAGAGAGAGAGAGAGAGAGAGAGAGAGAGAGATAAAATAAAAGAAACGTTCTGTTAGGTTTCGAACGCTTGCGTCGTAAATTGAATTGCCAGTTAACACGTGTATGTTAACTGGAACTAATTAGGCAAAGTGCCTATTACTATAGGCTTGAAATAGCATGTGACAGCTAGAAGAGGAGCCTTATGTTACCGTAAACGGAGAGGGATTACTCATGTAATAATAATAAAAAAAGAGAAGTCTGTGCCATGCTATGACGTTCAGCTCAAATGGAGTGTTGTCAGCTCTTAGAAGAAGAAAAATGTTATACGAGGGAGGATCAAAAAGTAATGCCTCCTGTGTCACAAAAAATGTATTACTGAACATAGAACAAGAAAAGCTATTGCAGATCATAGCATGAATTGTCCTCTACAGAAATCTACCCTTCAATATAGTCTCCATGAATTTGAACACATTTACGCTATCCTTGAACCCAGGCGTCAAAACCATTTTGAAAACATTCTGGAGGTTGCTTTTTAACCCATGATTTGACAGCTGTTTCAACGTCATCCAAATCATTGAATCGGCAACCACGTAGGGGTTCTTTTAAAGGGCCAAACAGATAAAAGTCAAAAGGGGTCAAATCAGGACTGTAGGGTGGGCGAGGAACAACTGACCAGCCCATTTTCGCAATCGCCTGATTTGAGAAAAATGACGTGTGTGGGCGTGCATTATCGTGATGAAGCTTGATCGAATGAATATATTTCAGTAGTCTCTTCTTTCGTATTGCTTCCTTAAGTCTCCCAAGTGTGTTTGCGAGATGCTCAATGCATCAACAACACTCTCAACTGTAATGCGCCTGTCTCCTCGAATCAATTCCTCAGCACGTTCTGTGATCGATGTTGTCGGCCGGCCGCTTCTTGGTTTATCTGCGATTTCTGTTTCTCCGTTGCTAAACTTCTTCACCCAACGCCGCACATTGCTAATGTCCATTACCGCATCCCAAAAAACATTTTTCAAGCAATTATGGATTTCCTTAAGTGGACAACCTTCTTTCGCCAAAAATTCGATGATGACTCTTTCTTTTAGCTTCAGATTCATGGTTCTAATTAATCAATCTGAACAAAAACCCGTGCATTAGTAGAGTAAGGTTATCTCTATAATATCATGCATAGATAAGTCAGTAGCTGTAAGAGAAAAAAATATATAATGAGGGAGGCATTACTTTTTGATCCCCCCTCGTATTTTAAAAACACCACGTGTCGTATCGCACATTTTCGTAAGTTTGTCGCCCATCTTGAAGCACAAATCGTAATACATTGTAAAAATGTCGGATAAAGGGTTGGGTGGAGAGGAATGGTTGAAAATGCATTCACTAGTAGAACGAAGACGGAATAGGAGATATACAATTGAATAAAACGTATGTATA